>CANYCX011821024.1:0-20419 GCA_948193385.1 Breynia disticha f. nivosa | reverse complement strand
ATTCATATATTTATTTTAAATAAATTAAATAATTGATAAATATTTATTTTTATTAATGTATTTTATTTAATAAAATATTTTTTTTATATTTTATAATTATTCAATAATTTAATCGGGTATTTAAACGGGTACGGGTACCCGTGGGTAATTTTAAACGGGTTTGGAATGAGTACGGATAATGTATAAACGGGTTCGGGGCGGATACGGGTAGTGGTTTACTAAACGGATTCGGGTTCGGGTTCGGATAGCATGATTTTCACGGGTACCCGACCCGTTTACATCCCTAATCTAAGCTATCAAGAATATGGCTCTGATTATGCAGGGTTGTGAATAAACTTACTGTGGAATTGTAAAAGAAATTAGTTTGATTTAGGTTTCTCTTGGCTTTAACAAAGATTTGGGGTTTTTCCAGACTTTTCTTTATTAAAGGTATAATCATTTTTATATTTGTCAAAGCAGTCTGATTCTCATTATCTTATTCTTTATGTAGGCAAAGTAGCATTTTTCAGTCCCATGAAATTGAAAAAAAAAACCACATTTTCATTTCTTTTACTCGAAAGCAAATCCACTTTTTCTTTATGCTTTTGAACCATCTCTTTATCTTTTTATGATAATCACACCCTACTAAATTATCTACATATTTATCCTTTTTCCGTAAATTCAACGGTTAAGAGAGTCAAACAACACACTGAGAATGCGGATTCGATTTCTGTGACCGTAGTGGCCCTATAAGAGACATACATGCTTCAAAATGTTAATTCGTCCGATTTTCTTAGCACTCCCTATACTTAATTCGTGGGTTAACCCGATCCCTCTTCTAAAAAATTTATTGTTACCGAAATTGTATACCGGCCAACATTCGTTGGTTTCAACTTTTTTAGTTGTCCTTTCTATTTATTTGATAAAAAATATTTTCTTTATTTATTATTATTTATATTAATGAAGAAAAATATTCAACAAAAAATAATTTTTAATTAACTGAAAAATAATTTATTTAAACAACTTAATTTTTTGACAAAGTTTTTTCTATTTTGAAAAGTGAAAAAAAAATCACTTTTTTATCACTTATATATAATGTCTAATAATATAATTTGTCTATAAATTTTTTATTGTATTAATATATTTACCATGTATTCACATTTTTTTATGAATTTTAAATATTTTTTATTAAATTTTTATACATTTAATAAATACTAAAAAATACAATTTTAAGAAATAAAATTTCACAACTTGTTTTCTATAAATAAATATTTTTGTAAAAAATATTTTCTATTAAATAAACGGAGACTAAGATAAATAACAGTTGTTAATGGAAAGATAAAGCAGCAGGTTGCTTGGGGTAGTGAGGATTTTCATAATCAAATTGCTTTAATAAAAAAGGTGGCAAGAAAGTCTCCCCTTTCTTCTTTAATGTTTATTTTGTGATGAACTTTTCTTTCTTTAAGCAGTTTTTTTATGGAGTTGTCTTACTTTTCTTTATTTTTTAATGGTTTTTGCAGATTGAAGCTTTATGCGCCAGCCTACATCTTCATTACTTAATTCTTAACCAAGATTTTAAAGAGATTCTTATTAGATGCCATTTTGAGGGACAAAGCCCTTCCTCTTCTGCAAATGTGATCTAGTGCGATAATTTGGGACGATGTGTGATCTATCTATAATTCATTTGTTGTTTTGTCCAATTTACGCTGAAGAGGTGTGTCAAGAATCTGCTATTGATTAAGTAGAGTTTGTTTTTACCCTCTCGTGAAATACGTTTTTGGTGAGTTAGATTCAAATTTAACACTAGAGATCTTTTAGATTCTGCAAAACGATGAAAAAAAATTTTCGAACAAGATGCGGAGGGAAATCAATCAAAATCTTTACATGGTTTCTTGTTGGTGGTTCCTAAACCTCTTACGAAAGAAGAAACATTCGAACTGTCTGAGATTGACAAGTATGTTTGAAAACCTGTGCATGCAAACAACGATTTGTAGAATGAAATATTACGCAGATGACTCAGTCTGTTTCTAACCTGAAATCTTAATTTATGGATTCAAGCGTTTGTCCTCGCCTGAGTTTTTTTTTTACGAATGACTATTTCAACTAAAGTATTAAGTCAAACCTACAAAAGCACCAAATTTGGCCTTTAGTTGATCTTAAATTGGTTGGCCAGCTTCTGGTAGCAAGTTGCTAGCAAGAAATAGGGTTGTTGATTTTGAAGCATTTAATATATAGAGGTGTCGATTCTATTAATCTCAAGTTGATTTTGTTTATTAAAAGAAATGTATTTCTTGAGAGAGATTCCTGGTTTGAAAGCAGAATAGCACGTTCAAATCATATACTCAACATATTCCAACTGATCAAGACATCAGCTGGTAAATACATTTATAAAATGTCTGTTGAAAACTGAAATATTCTCAAGAACCAATTCTATTGTTAGCTTCTGCAATGACAATTCTTGATAACGACGGCAATATCAATAGAGATTAGGGAAGAGAAATGGAATTTACATGTTGTTGGAACGTGCATTTGATACTTGTTTGTTTATTCTCCTAATCTCTTTCTGATAAATTTGACAGTTTCGTATTGATAAGATTTAGGTTCTGGTTTTTTTTTTGCAAGAGAATTTTGATTTAGATATCGTTTTACTTATAAACCAGTTTGAATGCTAAAACTAGATCGAATCCATGGCCGATCTGGTCCGATTTTTATAACAATGGTTGTATCTCGCAGTTTAAACATCATAAAGCCTAATTATTTGACAAAGTTAATAAAAATATGTTATCCACAAGAAGATTTAAGCCCTACAAATTTAATTACAAGGATGAGAAATGGGGTTATCAACTTCTAATTCATACAGCCACACCCATTTTCTTCAACCTAAATCTACAAACAGAGTTTCCATCTGCCAAAAATGATCAAGTGTCACTCCAAGTATCATCATCTTCGCCGTCGTCACTACCAACCATCTGTAATTTTCTTCCAGTGTTAGTTTGATTTCGTAAGTTATGATGATGAGATAAAAGCTGCAAAAATGATGAGAAAAAAAAAAGGATAGCCTAATAACCTGACGGATTGCATTTGCTTTCTCCAGTATCGCAGTTACTTTGTAGCTTGCATGGTGACCTGATGAAAAGGTTGGCTTTGCCGTAACTGTCCGTCGCAGGTTGAATGACTGAGAGAACAGCATTAACAATGAATAGTTAGTTAATAAATCACATCTAATAACTTGAAATCAAGGTAGAAAAAGCAAAGCAATCAAAACCAGAGACAGAAAAAATCACTCACTTTAGCTCTGATTTGCTGCAAAAAATCTTCTTTCTCTTCAATCTTCTTCATGTCTGATAGCTGATTAGCATCATGCCGAGTCTTCTGTTGGTCTTCCTGCTGCAGACATTAAATCAACAGAACCGTATAATTCACAGTTAGTCCAATAAAACATATTATACAAATGGAGATTGGATCAGAAATGGCATTTGTTTGCATGCATGTATACCTTACTCATTGGTTGAACTAAAATGGCTTGCTCATGAGCTTGTTGCTCTCTGGCAGGAGCTGGCTTTCGTTGCTGAGACAAGCTAGCTTCCAAAAGTTTCAGATTTAACGCATGTTCAGCAGCTTCAGATGCAATGTGTTGTTTATCCTCTGCTATATCGGAATGGTGCTTCGAAGGCTGCCATTGCAATGGAGGGAGGGGAGGTGGCAACGGGGTGGACCCTTGTGAGCCTTGGAAATCCTTCGGACTGGAATTATTCAGTGCTCCTTCTGGAGGTGCAGGATTCATGGCATCAAAACTTGGAAAATCAAGCAAAGAGTCAGAAAGAGCAGCATCTGGAATACTCTCAGCATTTAGTTTTCTAACGCCAAACTGGACTTCATTATTGCATGCCTCCTCAGGCTGCAGAGAGCTTGAAACAACCTCACTTGAAGATATTCTGCGTAATGCATCATATAACTCCTGTTCCTTGCTTTCAGGGGTTTCACCAGATTCCCACTGCTCGGAATCAGATTCAGAATTACGGCTTGGGCAATCATCAGACAGATATGGAGAAGACCTACAGAATGTATCATCATCAGAATCAGAAGCCACACCGTCCAATGAAACAGCAGACTCTGGTACCAGCTGGAACGAAGTATACATATCTCCGATGCGTTCACTAGAGTTGTTTCTGTTAGGAAATTTCAGTTTCAGCTTAGAGGCCTCAAAGCTACCCATAGGGTGGAAAGACATTTTCATTTGTTCTAGAGGAGGTGAAGAAGTTATCGAATCCAAATTAGGCCTATGTTTAAATGGCCTATAAGATTCTTCTTCAGCAGTTGCTTGCTGTGTAACACTATGGTTCCCAATTTTCTCTTCCAAAACACACGATGTCAATGCACTAGATAGCTCAGGCGTGGTACTAGGGAGGTTTGGCATTTTTCTATGAAAACCATTGGAAAGTAACCTATGACCAATTTCAAATAGTTGAGAGTTCTCTCCATTTTCCTGCTTGGCTTCAACTGACAAGGCTTTTGCATTTTCATCAACTGGCAGCTCATTTCCAGGTAATGATTCACTGGTATGGTTTAACCCAATTCCATGACCATCACCTGATCTGATGCTATCAGTAGATTGACGAGACGGTTGAACAATCATTTCTTGATTTTCATGCCATGGATTAGAACTTTTAGAATTTAAAATCCTTTCCGCACTTTCTCTTATCATGTACCGTGGTTTTGCTCTCTCATCACTGCTACATTGCACGGAAGAACTGCTTTGCGGATCTACATTCCTACCCCTAGACATTGTGACAGAATCCTGACTTACAGCATTTGATGCAGCAAAAACAGGAGGCTTGGATGGCTGAAGTCCCAGCAGGCCACCATTCGTCCAAAATGTAACAGGTTGAACACTAGTGATTTCACTTTGAGGTTCTTGATAGGAACCAACTGAATGAACACTAGAGGATTCAACTTGAGGTTCTTGATGCTCAAAGCAAACAGAAGCAGAGCCAGAATATTTATTTTGAGGTTCTTGATGATCAAAAGAACCAAGTGAATGTTCACCAGGAAGTTCATCTCGAGGCTCTTGATGCTTAACAGGCCCACTTATGGTAACTGTAACTGGTTCTGTTGAAATTAAACTTTCCGAGACAGACGCAGAAGGCCCACTCACAACAGATACCCTTGGAACATTAAAAGCATCAGTATCCTTGGGTCTTAGATCAGTACTTGCAGTATCCTCAGGTCTTAGATCAGCACTTGCACCCTCAGGTATTAGATGATGTTCAATAATAGAAACTTCTGTGGAGTTATTTACCTTCAGTTCATTAGTGTCCATCAAAGACACCGAGTCGGATGTGTGCTCTGGTAACTCTTTATTGGAGCAAGAGTACAAGTCAGAAGAAGTCCGACATTCATCTTCATGGAACTGATCATTTACTACTTGAGAGGAATGAACATTTGAAATTTGAGGGGTGACTTCAAGCGCTCCATCTTCTACTACTTCATTGGTTGATTGAGAGGAATGACCATCTGAAATTTGAGGGCTTAGTTCCGGAGGAGCTCCATCTTCTACTACCTCATTGGTCGCTTGAGAGGAATGACCGTCTGAAATTTGAGGGGTGACTTCTGGTGCTCCATCTTCTACCACTTCATTGATCGCTTTTGAAGAAAATTGCACTGCTCCAAGTTTGGTATGGCAATCATAATCTGTTTCAGATTCTGATTCTATGGTATTAAGTGCATCCACAAAATTGTCATTTTCGCTTTCAACTTCATCAACCTGGGCCCTATTCACACCAAGTTGAGGGGTATTGTCCACATCAAACAGAAGATCCATTTGATCTGGACTAGCAATGCTTGAAATTCTCCTTTCTTGAGCATCTGGGTAAGAATCTGTTGTCAAAATATCCAGAGTCTCATCTTCATTACAATGTTGAACCTCATGCTCCACTATCTCTGCCTTTTCATCCCAAGTAACACAAGAAGAACTGGGCGCAATCTTCTCTGGTGATGAACTCGGCATAAAATTATCTTCCATGGTATCAGATTGTTCATCAGGGAAAGAATGGGCGTCGTTATGGTGCATATACTGAGTAGAGAAATCCTTGTAATCCTGTTCTTCATGTGGTGCCGAGGAACTAAGATGGAAGACACATTCAACATGACCTGATCCTGGTCTTGAATCCAACGAATTTGAATGCTCCTCAAGGTCAGATTTCATTGTCATGTCAATTGTGGAGTCAGTGTGAGACGGAGAATTTTTGCCATTGACAACTGGAGCAAAGTGCATTCTAGACATATGGACAGATCCATGTACATGTTACAATCACACATCCAAAAAAAGCACAAATTAGTATAATCATAAACACATCATACCTGCCGCTGTGATTTGACAATGATGCAGTACACGACAAATCTCCCTTCCTTTGTGATGCTCTCCTTTTCTGTTCATTGTAACATTGAACATCAATCAGAAGTCAAAGAAGCAGCAGCATAAATTCAACATGCTTCATGCGCAAAAGAAATGCAGTTCTCTAACAAAACAACATAAAGAAGCATTTCTCGAAATATGGAAGTCAAATGATAGTGAGCAAGTATGCCCATCCATGACAATTGCTTAAGCCAGATGACGAAACTTGTGAAAGTAAATGAAGACCATCACAATGTCACATTTGAAAGCCACAAAGTCACATATTATGAAGGTAATAAATTACCTTGCTTTTACGGGACTTCTTCTCTTTGTGGACTTTCTCAGCATCTTGTACCTTGAAGCCGCCAGCTAACCTTCTAAAGAAGGTTGGATCTGAATATCTTTTTAAACAAGATCCTGGACCACCAGTATCAAATCTGCAACACAGTACTTGCTAGATTACAGCAAAAATAGCATCATAATTCAATCACAATGGCCAATTACATTGATTGCAGTTCCATACTTGTCAAGCAAGTGCAAGCGTGGAGGGTCGTGGCATTCTTCATAAGAATCCATAATGAAACGAGGCAAGTCATTGTAAATAAAGTGATTTTGTTCGTTTCGAATCCGAGGATGCCATTCAGAACCTGTAAAACAGATTCTTCAGTAAGTCGCTCAGTTTAAGTACCATGCAACTGTTGAGCATCAAGAAATCTCGAACATTATACAGCTCAGAAGAACAATTAATGTCAAAACCAGAAGTACATCAGCAACAAACACATCCCCCTTCAATAGAAGAAGCATCAGAGGCTCCATTCACTAATCTAGAGCCAAATCATAGAAGATAACAACAAGAGGAAATTATCTAAAACTTAACTATTTTGCTTCCAAGTTATGACAATGATCTAGTCATAATCAGGTTTAGTGGCCATACCAGCTGTATAGGCAAAATGTAAGTGACTTGTCTGCGCGAGTACTGCTTTCTCAAGTGGTGGCAGTGCAGATTCAATATTTTTTACACGAACCATCAACTTGTGACTTCTGGAAGCAGTTGTCGTCAGTTGCTCCTGTAACCCATGGAAAACTTCTGCTGCAAATCTAAAGACAATATAAATCGAGCCCTTTGGGTCAGTTTTCCCCATAATCTACCCAGAGAAAAAGGATAAATACAAACTGAAGTATGCATAAGTAATCAATACATCTACTTCGCTCTATCGCAAAAGCAATACACTCCTCCAATATTTCAATCCATCACCAAAAAAACATCTTTTACCTGACCTGCTACTGAACACAAAGCTTCATTGCGTAGATAACAAAAGGAAAACTACCACTAAACTCTTAGCATTCGGAAGCCTCTAGAGATAAAATCAACAAGCTAAGACAAAGAAGAAAAGGCTAAATGACTCCATATTTAAATCAAGTGAAATACAATTCAAAATGAATTCTGAAAGCTAGATACATAATGCCTCTTCTTCTCTGCTCCTTTGCTTTCTCTGCTTCACTCAAATTAGACCATGAATGAGAAGATTTCAACTTCAAAGAGAAGCAACATATCCAAAAGACTAAGGTTTTTTTAATTAAATCCAAAATACTAACTTCAATCTCCCATTACCACACACCAGTACATTAGAAAGAGCAATTTTTTTCTAATAAACTTGAAGCTATCCCACTCCAAATTTGCAATCTTTACACAAATTAACAGCTTAACACTAACCAAATTCATCATGCAGTCCAAAAAAATCTCGCATTACAACATTCAAGTTCTCAAGCACCAGACACTTCTAGCAGAAAACACTAACAAAAAACACAAAAGAAAGGCAAAAACATACTCAGCAAGATCCCCTAATTGGCGCAAAATCCCAACAAGGCCAGCTACAGCAACTCCATCAAGCACTGCTTTAGGATCTTCTTTATTTGCTTCTGTATAAAGCTCATTTTGACCCAATCTATACTCATTTCTCACTTCAAACCTCACTAATGGCATTGTTTCCACTTACCCTCTTCACAAATTGAGCTAAAGGTCCTATCTTTATCTTCCTATCATCTAAAAATGAAAATTTGTGAAGTACCAAGTAGAGTATTTAAGTACATAAACAATATGAAACGAAATTTCCAATGAAAGAAACCAGTCAAGAGAGAGAAAGTAGGTGGAATGATTGGAGCAGCTTAACTACTTTAGTAGGTTTTGGTGTTTATTAGAGACAAAGTATGGAGCGTACATTGCCAACTCTTGAAGCCATTCCTCCATGGAAAAACATTGCTGATATAAAACAGGGGAATCAAATGACAATTTTACACTTTATGTTTTTGTATATTACAATTATGTCCTTTTGTGATGTAAGTGAGATAAAAGGAAAAAAAAAGTTCATTTTCTGGTGTGATTCAGACATTTGCAGAGGTTCACAACGTGGCTTCCATGAATTCCTTGGATTTTCCTCTTTGTTTTTTCATGGTTCAGTTTTGTTTTGATGTTTCTGGTCTGAATACACGATGGGTATTTGTGGAATTAAGTTTGTTGCAACACCCTCTTCTTGACGTTAGTTCTCTATCAAAATTTGGGGATGATAGGGAAATTGCAAAAATGAAAATTGGGATTTGGGGAAGGTATAGAGATGGGTACAAATGGAATTAAAGTAAAGAAAGCAATTTTTCAGAAATGGAATCAATGTTGTAATTAATATTGATATATATCCATTTTAAAGTCTGGACCCGTAGATTCAGTGGTAAAGATGTTATCAGTATACTAAAAGTACATAGTTTCATCTTTGACTCAGTTCGATTCTTGACTCTATAGCGGTGCTGGAAGAGACATACAACTTAAACCTGCTAATTCGTCGTTTTCAATAAAGATTCATCGTCTTTAACTTGTGAACTAACCCAACTTGCCTAAAAATTTCCAACCAAAAAAAAAGTAAGGCTGTCTTTTTCACTCAACAAACCCAAAAGAAAATCAAAAAATTGGATTTGAAGCATAAAAATATTCCATTGCTACAAATTTCTCAAAGAGCTACTTTCTTCAGTGTAGATTCAGCATAATTCCCAATAATTCCTTTCCAAGTTGGGTCTACTAACATTTTTTCACAATTACTTGTTTCAGAAGAAATATATTTTCATAAATAATTGTAGGCTATGCTTCTTGTTTGTTATTCTTTAAGTATATATGTCAAATTTGGAAAATAATTGGGTCATCTCAAAGTGAATAATCAAATGTAAAGTGACTTTATATGCTGTCCAATTACAACTAATTTGGGTCCTTTCAAGTTGTAGTTTCTTACTTTTAAAGAGATCTAACTCATCCTGAAGAAGAAATGCTTGTTGATTCCAACTGAACCCTTCAAAGAACATGTGTTAGGTATTTTTTCCAGGTTGTATAACAGATGGAGTAAATTGGTATCTTTGGAGTGACAAATCTAGTTATTTGAAACACCCAACATAGTAAATTGTCAATTTCTAACATGAAAATATAATTTGTGTGAACATATTTTTGACACAAAATGAATGACACAAAATCAATTTTGTAATATTTATGTTACAAATGATAATGTTCGATTAAAAAATAACATAACACGATTACAATACGACTAACATAAATTTACAATAACGTAATATATCGTTAGGAGTAGATAGAGATGGCAAGATCCAGCAAGATTAGAATAAGGGTTAGTTGAGCAATTTTTGTGAGAGAGTAGAGTTGACTAATGGATTATATATTGGATTTGGGCAAGGTTTGGTGAGATTGATGGGAAAAAAAAAATCTATAATCTGTCCTGCGTACGCTCTGCCCAAAACTGAAACTAATAAATCTTCTTCAATTATCATCAGTTACGAGTTGCACTCTTATTCAGATTTATTTTATGATTTTCTGTCTCTCTCTCTGCATTTAATTTAGGGTAAAGAGCTATGCGGTCCCCGAGTAATACTATGAATAATTTCCCGGTCCCCGAGTTTCTAATATTAGTTTTACCGGTCCTCCACAAATTTAAAATTCACCACCGTTAGTCCCTCCGTTAAATTAGTCTAACGGATTAACAATTAAATAATTTACCGGTCCCTCTAATATTTTTTTCTTTAATTTACCGGTCCCTGTTGGCCCTGCCACGTGTGTATTAAAGAGGGACCGGTAAATTAAGCAAAAAAGATTAGAGGGACCGGTAAATTATTTAATTGTTAAAACGTTAGATTAATTTAACAGAGGGACTAACGGTGGTGAATTTTAAATTTGTGGAGGACCGGTAAAACCAATATTGGAAACTCGGGGACCGGGAAATTATTCATAGTATTACTCGGAGACGGCATAGCTCTTTACCCATAAAATAATGCCTCATAATTTTATTAATCAATAATAAAAGGTATATACAATGTATTAGGCTAGGGCTTACACTAACGCACCTCACCCTAATAGCCCCCTTAAATTTCCTCTCATCATTCTCGTCTCACTCAAGCAGCCATGTTAGGTTATATTTCATGATTTTTTTTGTACTTTTCATTTTTTTTCATTTGTTGCATGTTTTATTATTCTTTTTACTTACATTATACATTTTTTGTCTCAGGTTGTGATTGGTGAATAAAGTTGGATTTTTGTCTTGAATTAGGATTGTAAAGTCTTGAAGATTGGATTCTACAAGTATGATTATTGCTGTCAGTATGTTTGCTGTCATGAGCAGCTAAGTTTCACTCTAATTTTGGTATTTTGAAGTCTTATTCTAGTATTTAGATGAGATTTTGAACCTTATTATTATTAATATTATTATTGCATTTATTTAATTCCTGTGTTGATTGTCTATTATTGTTTAATGGTTGATTTAATGTGGCCAGTTAGATTAATTAATATAGTAGTAATCTTTTAGTTAATGTGTAGTTGTTGTATTGGATATTTTTAACACAAGTGACAAGTTAATTGTGTATCATTAATGGTTTGGAGTAATTTTACTTGAACGAATTGCTGGTCTCTGGATTTGTTTGTTTGGGCAAGGTCTTTATGGTTTTTAATGCAATTGATAAATTAAATCTTTTAGGGTGTCCTAGAGATTATTTATTTCATTAGAGAATTAGTTTGCAGAGGAGTCCCAGAATTATCGACGAACTATGTAAAGATTGGTTATTTGGCATTCATAGAAAAATATAACTTGTTTGTAATAATATTTTAATTATCTTTTGTTATCTATGATTGAATTGTCATAATAGATGGATATTTATTGGGGCTAGATCATTATTAATATTGATTTTTGTTATTTTTGTTTTATTTGCAAAATATTTATCACTGCTACTCTCTTTTATTTAATTGCTTTCTTTGAGTTTCTAACAATTATATAGATTTAACTGATCTTTGTATATTTGACCCTGCTCACTATTCGAGTACAACTTTGTAGTAGGAATTAATTTACTGAATTCGACACCCATCAAATTTTGGCATCGTTTTTTGGGGATTGGTGATTAAGATTTCATTTAATTGTTTTCTCTTTTTTTTATTTTATTTTTTCTTTTCTATTTTATGTATTCATCTTTTTCCAGAGGTGATCTCAAATATGATCCTGAGATCGAGAAGATCGCTAAGCGACTAAGGAAAGAGGCAAAACTATGAAAAAAGTAGAAATAAACAATAATGCGAATGTTATTGGATGAATCCTGTAATTTAGACGTTGAAATAATGGCTGAAAAGGAGGCCATATAACTTGGCGCGGATCAGACACGCACTCTATGTGTATTAGCCACTCCACCGATCGCGCAACAACCATTGTGCATCACTTATCAACCTATAGTTGTATCTTTTGAGCTAAAATCTGGAGTGATTCAACTCATTCGTAAGTTCTATGATGTTGAGAATAAGGATCCATACAAGCATCTGAAGGAGTTTCACATTGTTTACTCCACTTTCATGCCTCATCGAGTTTCTAATGATCGAATAAAACTCTGTTCTTTTCCATTCTCCTTAGCTGATAGAGCTCAAGAATGTATTTATTATTTGCCTTTTGGTATTGTTACTACTAGAACTGAGATGGATCGTTTCTTTTTAGACATCCTATTTTAGGTGTGTCGAGCAGCTACATTAAGAAGAGAGATCTACAACATCAAAAAAAGACTCAGGAACATTATATGAATATTGGGTACGCTTTAAAAGGCTGTGTGGTACATGTCCTCAACTCAGAGTTTTAGAGAAATTATTATTCCAGTACTTATACTAAGATTTACTAATGATAGAAAGGAGAATGATAGACGTTATTTCAAATGGAGAATTAATGAATAAAGTCCTCAGGAAGCTAGATAATTGATCTCCAGTTAGGCCACCAACTATTAAAAGTTATGTTGTAAGACTGAAAATCATACACATTTTATTTATGAGGTACATAATTCTTACCTAGAGAGTAAACTGGGTAATCTTGCTACATTAATGGAAAATGTTATTTCTATTAATGTTATGGGTACTAATAATGGGCCATAGGCCCTTGTCTGTGGTATTTATTATGAACAAGGACATTTGACAGATCTTTTCCCATCTCTGAAAGATGATGACCAATGGGTCCAAGTTAATTATGTGAGGAATTTTAATGGAAAACAACCCTTAAGAAAGTTTTATCAATCTTCTAATAGTTAGAATGCAGGTTGGGAACACCATCCTAATTTAAGGTATGGAAATGGACAACAAAGGGAGAACTTTCAAAAAAGAGATCAGAATAACAAAGAGGCTTCCTCTAGAAACAACAAGTCTTCCTTATAAGACATGGTAAAAAAGTTAGTGAGCACTACTCAAGAGATCAGGTAAGCCAACCATCAATTTTAATAACAAACGAGGGATGAGATGAAGTGCTTGTAAGATCAAGTGAATTAACTTGCTTGTACAGTAAATTAGATGGAAAACAGAGTTAAACTGCCCTCCCAACCCACTGCAAATTTAAGAGGGAGAGTCAATGCAATTACATTATAAAGTGGTAAGGCAGGTTTTTTTAGCCCAAAAAAGGAGCAGTTCGAAAAGGCCTCAGTGAGAGGCATAAATTCATACCTCTCAAAAAGAAGCAAGTGAGGAACCCAGGGTGACACCCTACATTGAAAAACCACCTTTTCCTCATAGGTTAGGAAAGAATTAGGACAAGGCAAATGACAAAGAAATTTTGAAGGTTTTTGAGAATATGGAAATCAACATTCCATTAAATAGGTATATAGGTATGCTCATTTTTTGAAAGAACTGTGCACTAACAAAATGAAATTGCAGGAATTCAAAAGGATACCCATGTGTGAGAAGGTTTCTACGATATTGAAAAAAAAGCTTTCAGTAAAAGAAAATGATTCAGGTATGTTCTTTATCCCTTCTAAAATTAAAATTCAGAATATAGAGAAGGCAATGTGTGATCTTAGATCTTTATTAATGTAATGCCTTTGTTTATATATACTGCATTAAATATTGGACCACTTAAAGAAAGTGTGTGCTAATAATTGTAGAATTTAAGAGAAGGAGGTTGAATCTTGAATGAACTATTTTTCGTTCTTACTGCAAAATTTAATCGAACGCACAAAAAGTAAGGAAGATGAAAGAACACAGTCATTTCGAGTAATTCACCATTCATCTTGCCTACTCGACTACCTTAGTACCCTTAATAAGGATTTTCAACACTCTCTGTTGTTTCCTTTTCACTTCACTTTCAAGATAAATAAGAAATTTGATACAAATCACTTTCTAGCTAAGTGAGAACTCTTAAACCAATTACACTTTCAAGCTTTGTGTGAACTCTAACAAACTCTTGTCCAATAATTGACAATCCGCTCAATAACAATCCTAGTGATTCTATTCTCTAGCAATTGTTATACATATACAATGAGTCAATACAATATGTTATCACTCACTTGTATCTTTTCTTCAATGAACTTTCTTGATTTTTGCTTGAATTCTTGCTCAAATGATATAAATGTGTGTTCTTATGTTTGCTAAATGATTCTCAATGTTGCACAATGTTTTTCTTATGTTTTTTCTTGTTTACAACACTTAGAAATTGAGTTTATATACTCCCACTCACATTTTTAACCATTTGACACTGTTTATAGTTGTTGGAGTTAAGTGTCTTCCATTTAATGAACTGTCAGAGTCGATAGCATACCTTGATTCCTCCTACAATGTATGTTACTGTGCATCCCAGTTTTTGCTATAACTTTTCAACTTTTAGGTAGAATTCTTATCACATTCACAATGTTTTTCATCATGTTTGGTTCCTAAAAAGTTGTCCTTAACGTACGTTGAATCCTATTGTAACGTACGTGACTGTGTCTGTTCTGGGTTTCTTAGTTTTTTTTTCGTTTTTTGGCAAAATAACCGTCTCAAATGCGATATGATAGCCTTTTGTTGATTGTGATCAAACTCATAATAACATACGTTACTCTCAATAACAATGTATGTTATTCATTAACTGGGAATAAGACTTTGCCTGCAAATTCAATCTTAATCACTTGAAAGCGATAACATGTCCTCAAAACACAGTGAGGACTAAAATGTTGATCACTACCGATCCAACAATCTCCCCCTTTTTGATAATGACAAAAATATTAAAAGAGATTAAAGTTGTCAACATGGTCAATTTATGCTCATATCATTTTATTACTTTTACAAGTATAAATCACATTTAAAATTGCTAATTTTCATTTCTCCCTTAATTAATCATGCATATCAAACTATCCTTTTATCACTTTTTATTATATGTTTCCACCTTTTTATAATTGTGTATCTCTCCCTTTTTGACCCTTCATTTTAATCTATACCTCTCTTATATCTTAAATTTTATCTTTTCACATTTTTGACTTTTTGTACTAACTCTCTTCCTCCAATCAATAATCTCAATCTCTTTTCCCACATTATCACTTGTGATAATTAATCTCTTACAAATCTCTTCCTTTTTTGTCATTATCATAAATGGGAATAGCTCCCTTTAAAGCTAAGACTCCCCTTATGAGGATCATTTAATGAAAATAAATCGTTCATCAAAGGTTAGAGAAGAAAGAGAACAAAAAATCAAAGTAAAGCACAAAAGATAGTTAAATAGGGCAAAGATAATCATTCATGACATAAAGAGTAAGTCATAACATGTAATAAGCATAATATGTAACATTCTGGATACCTTTCGTCGTAAACTAACGATAAAAATGTGTTTAAATGTTAATATATAAAGGTAACAAAAGGTTGATCGAAGGTTGAAGCAAAACGATCAAAGAAATCAGAGAATTCTGGAAATTAAATAGTATGCGCAGTGGAAAGGAAAGTACGCGTGGTCGCTGCCACCGCGTGTAGTTCCATTCCACCATGCGTGGCGTGCTGTTTTCTGAAAAAAAATATAAGTTTTTGATCGATTAAGCGGTTAACCTTACTTCTATATTTCCAAACCATAAACCCTGCAGAGCTTGCTGAGGAAAATCATCAGAAAAGGTTGAGAATCATCACAGGAATTAATTTTATCTTGGTTTCTTGCATCAATTGATAAGGTAAGATGATAGAAGTATATGTATATGGTTGATAATAAGTTGATGGATTGGTTTTGCTGAGTTTTATGATTGATTTATGATGAGTTAGTTGCTGGAAATTGATGAGAATTTGTTGATATTGATGTTAAGAAGATGGAATTTGATAGTAGACATATGTTAGGATGAATTTGTGTATGGTAAAATTGATGGAAAATGATATAACCTAAGGTTTATGTTAAGTTGAGAATTGGTTCACATTGAGCTGGATTGTGTCTATATTGAATTGAAAAGTTGCTGGAATTATTGTGCATAAGTGTACGAAGTTGTGAGAATGATTTAGAGATGGAATTGAGGAAGATTGGACTTAAAAAGGAATTATTGGAAATGTTGACATATATTTGACTTATAGTTTCCAAATGATGTTTTAATGATTCTAAAGCTAGAATCAATACTTGAATTGGTTAGTAATGAATCATATATGATTATTTTTATACAGGAGGATCTGTACGACGACTGAGAGAGTTGAGCCAGTGTTTGGTTATTATTTTGCTTTTTTTGGGGTAAGTGTTCTTACGCTTATTAAATTGGTTCTTAATCTATTCGGAATTATGTTGAATAATCAAATTAAAGATAGGTGCCAATAATGAAATGTTCAATTGTTAGACGAGTTTAGTGAATATGTTGTATTGATATGTTTTGAGCGAAATGAAATGCTTACCTGTGTGGTATGTTTCGATTGAAATGAAAATATACCCTTGTGATGTTGTTTATCGTACGAGTTTGATATGATATCTTTGATACACCTGTGTGGTAATTTGTGCTCTATGTGAGTTGTGCCTGTTTGGATTTGATTTGCTCTGTGTGAGCTATATTTGATACGATTATGAATTATTTTCATATTGATTTCATTTATACAATTTGCATAGCATATACTATATGACACGAGCCTGTGTGGCTAGCCTGTGTGGCATTTGATATTTCCTTTGTGGATTTTCCTATGTCGATCTACAGACTGAGCTGTGTGTGGTCTAATAAAATATGAAACCACTCCTGTGTGGTACAAAGGTATTTTTCTTTGTGGGTTCATATACCCGGGTCATCCTGTGTGGAATTTCATTATCATTGACATATCATTGCATAGATTGCATTTATGTCGTATTGTGAAATATGTGTGATCTGATTAGTTGTGTGCTTATTTATATACAAGATTCCTGTGTGGACGATAAATTGTTATCTGTTGATATTGCTGTATGAAATATAGTTTAGCTGTGTGCTGTTTTTATACCTGTGTGGATTGTTTTGTTTGGCATACGGGGATGCCTAGGGACAAGATAGATACGCACGTCCTCGTGCTATTTTATGCTTTCTCCTGCACATCATTTACATTAAAGCAAAAAATACTTACTAAGTATTGTTTAAACTCACCCCGATATTGTTTTAAATGATTGTACAGATCGTAGGTAGCTGCCTATCACTAGACCATATGTTGATCGATACCTTCCGAGCTTACGTCAGAGGTCGAGCTCCAGTTTTCATTTTTGATATTTTGGACTTGTACATGTTGTACATTTATGTATATACACGCAACTTTTGAGTTTGATATGTTTTCAAACTTATTTGCTTCAGCTCGTGTTTTGTTTTTAAAAATGTAACAGATTTGGGCCAGTGTTTGATTAATACAGCGTGTATATATCTTTTATTTTCTCTCTCTCTTTTGTTTTTAGATTTGATTTCATATCATTTCTATAAATTATAATGTTTATCAGGGAAATCGATATTTAAAAATGAGTTCCACAGTTAAAGTATTCAGTGTTTATTTTCGAGATATTATCAAACACTTTTTACAAATAGATTCAACATTTTAATTTTCAGCACTTAAAATTTAGCACTTAATTTTTCAACATTAAATTTTCAGTTTTATCAAATAGGCACTTTAAAAGTAAAACCTGATAATTTACATAATTGTCTAAATAAAATCGACCATCTTTATCTTAATCTAGTTTAGAATGACTCAAGTTAGCGACCAATTTTTCAAAAGACAATTATGTAAACTACCACATTCTATGTTTCAATATGCAAAAATATCAACTTATATTTTCTTCTTTGCTAAAAAACTATTTTATAATTTTATATATTCATAAATGCGTTTAAAATGTGTAAAATTATCACATTTGTTTATTTTTATTAATTATGTGATTTTAATCTCTTGATTTTTGGCAAGTGGAATAATGAATTAGTTTCCTTATTTGCATATTCTCATTTTTAGCAAGAAGTTAATATTGTTAGTTATGAACATATATAAACAATAATGAACACTATAACTATTTGTTCTTTCTATAAATCGTGTCGTTTGAATCTCTTAATTTTTAACAAGTGGTTAATTTTTTATTTGAGTTGTATATCCTAGTTTTTAGTTAGTAGATAAGATCATTAGTTAGTAATATATATGAACAATAATGAACAATATTTATTCTTTTCATAGATTGTGTCATATGATTCTCCTCATTTTGTTGATAAGTTTGACACATTTTATAATGAATATATATTAACAGAAATATACACTTTTGTTTTCAAATTGAAAAATACTGACTTATAGATAATTTGTTTAAACATATTTAATTATTGAAACATTATATAGTGAACACATATGAGTAGAAATATATTTTTTTTAAAATAAAAAAAATATGACATAGAAAATTTTGTATTTATAGAAAAATTATACCGTGAATACATTTGAACAAAAATGAACTTAATTCATACGTGAATTGTGTTTGGCCTTTTGTAATTTTGTTGTGAACTATATAACGTAAAAATGTTGATTTTTGTTGTTCACAGTGATTTGTAAATATATTTTTTGAATTTCTATAAATGGATTGGTTAATAAATATTGATTCCTCATTTTTTTAGTGGCATAATATTGTTCCTTTATTTTAAAAGATATTTTTGACATTTTATTGAATTTAATTAATAGTTGGCAGTTACTCAATTACTGTTAGTGAACATATTTAATTTTTTAAAAGAGATTTCGTACATATATACAAACAATGAATTGGAATATGACATTTATACATATAATAAAACATAGCCGGGCATTATCCCACGTTACATTCTTAGAGTGAGCAATCAAATAATTTTTCAATTTTTTAAAAACTTTTGTAACAATATTTGTCAATTGGCCCAAGGGATTATTATACAAACACAAAATTTTTAATTAAAATATACACTTTTACAATTAATTTTCTAATTTCCCACCTTTTCAAAATTAAACTTCTATATTTAGTTCAAAAACCCCACTAACTTCAATAACTATCTTAATTAACTTCTAAATTTATTTTTATAATAGCAACTTTTTAATTATGGTATATATTTTTATAATTTATTTTCTAATCTACTACTTTTTAAAATTAAGCTTCCTATATTTTTTTTTAAAAATACACTCACTAATACTATTAACCATCTCTATTAACTTTCAAATATGTTAAAATTTAATTTTATTTATTAGGTCATACATTTATGTAAAAATGTTTTTTTAATGAAAGAAAAGATAAAAATAAACCAAAAACAAAAACTTGAAAGCATCAGGCAGCGACAACTCGTTTACACAATAGCGAAACAACACAAGTCGTTCATCATCAATTAAAACTAACAGAATCAAATAGTCATTACAAACTGTTAGCTGACGTGGAACAACTAATCACGAAAACCCATCACAAATCCAAACAATCCAATCCGTTCATTCACAATCAAATCAATCTAACGGCCGTGATTCCTCACATAAAATAAACATAAAAGCAGGCAATCACTCGTATGGAATAAATTTGAAATTCAAAGTAACAAATAATAAAAACGAAAAATAAATAAAATTTAATTTCTTCAACGGCTCTCTCCCCCCTCTCTCTATCTCAATTAAATCAAAATCACAAACCCGAACTCCTTAATTTTCGCATTTTATATCCACAAAAAACAAGCAAAACAACCCAACACCAACTCATTCTTGTTTCTCCAGAAATTATCTTCTTGGTGAATCAAATTAGCGTTCCTGTTTGTTTTTTCGATTACTCTGTTTCGTCAGGTCTGTGTTTTTATTATATCTATGTAAATTTCTAATCTTTTTCTTGTTTGGTTTCTGGGAAATCTGAATTGGGATAAAAAGTTTGTTTTTTTTTTCTTTTTTTGAGCTGCATTTACTTTGATTCTTGTTTTCTTTTGTTGAAGAGTTTGTTTCTTTTGTTTTGTTATCTATTTGGTTTTGATTTTGTTGCAAAGTTACAGTTTTCATCTTTAAATTGGAAAGAAAAAAAGTTTATGCCAAAATTAGTAACATTTTTTGAGAATTTTCAGGAAAATTAGGATTTTTGAAGCATAGTTGTGTGAATTTGTAATAAAGATGTGCTTTTTTGATAATTTGCTTGAATTATGTACAAAGATGTCAAATTTAGTAATGTTTTGTGCTTTTGCAGGTAGGGATTGAATCAAAATGCCTTCAAATGACCAAAATGATCAATTGCTTCAAGTGGAAACTACTTGTAATACTCTTTTAGTAGAGTTAAAGGTAACAATTATTGCATTTTGTTTACTTAATTGTTAATTAGAAGCCTATCTATGATT
>CANYCX011820901.1:0-16482 GCA_948193385.1 Breynia disticha f. nivosa | reverse complement strand
ACAGTTGAGGCCACATGAGTTAAACTATCCGACACACGACCTAGAACTTGCAGCTATTATTCATGCTATTAAGACTTGGAGGCATTATCTCTACGAAGAAACCTTCAAGATTTTCACTAATCACAAGAGTTTAAAATATGTTACAACCCAAAAAGAGCTGAATCTCAGGCAACGGATATGGATTGAGCTGCTGAAAGATTATGATTGTTCGATAGAATACCATCCCGGCAAAGCTAATGTAGTGGCTGAAGCTTTGAGCAGAAAATCACTAGTGAAGGGAGAGGTACCTACATATAATGTGGAGTCATTATTAGTGATGCAGAAGCTGCAATTAGAGCTGGAAGTGATTGAAGAGGGATTGCTTGCTAATATATCGGTGAGGCCAATACTCAGGGAGCAGATTATGGAAAAACAAATGGAGGATGAGAAGCTGAGATTTGCAAAGAAAAAGGAGGAACGAGGAAGAGAAACCCCCTATGTGTTAGATGAACAGGGGATTTTGCATTATGGACAGTGACTTTATATGCCGAACTGTCCAGAATCGAAGGAACAGATCCTTCAGAAAGCACATTCCTCTCGATATTTAGTACACCCAGGCAGCACCAAGATGTACAGGGATTTGAAACAGCTATACTGGTGGCTGGGGATGAAGAGAGAGATTATAGAATTCGTGGCAAAGTGTTTGAGCTATCAGCAAATCAAGGCTGAACATCAGGCTCCAGCTGGAAAGCTTTATTCATTAGCTATTCTAGAGTGGAAATGGGAGCGAATCACTATGGATTTTGTTGTTGGGTTGCTCAGTACATTCTGGAATCACGACGTAGTGTGGGTAATTGTGGATAGGTTAACTAAATTTGTGCATTTCTTGGCAATCGAGCAGGATGATTCTTTGGATAAGCTAGCAGAGAAATATGTGGCTAAGGTGGTGAGACTTCATAGAGTGCCGATTTCCATAGTGTCTGACAGTGATCCTCGATTTACTTCTCGTTCTGGGGTAGTTTACAGGAAGTTGTGGGTACTAAGTTGCATTTTTGTACAACATTCCATCCCCAGACTGACGATCAGTCAGAAAGGATGATACAGACTCTAGAAGATATGATGAGAGCCTATATTCTGGAGTTTAGAGGCAACTGGGATGAGCATTTTCCACTAATAGAGTTTGCGTACAACAGTAGTTATCATTCCAGTATCGGAATGGCACCGTATGAAGCTCTATATGGCAAGAAATGTCGAAGCCCAGTGTTTTGGGATGTTAAAGGACTTCGACAAATCGAAGGTCCTGAGTTGGTGCAGCAGACTATGGAAAAGGTTCAGGTTATTAAAAAGTGTATTAAAGCTGTCCAAGACAGTTAGAAGAGCTACACTAACAGACTTCGGTGGGAAAGTTCCTATGAAGTGGGAGATAAAGTGTTTTTGAAGGTATCGCCTTGGAGAGGTGTGTTACGGTTTGGGAAGAGCGGAAAGCTAAGTCCTCGATTCATTGGCCCTTATGAGGTCATAAAAAGGGTATGACCTTTAGCTTACCAGCTGCGATTACCAGATGAACTTTCCAGACTACATGATGTTTTCTACGTGAGCATGTTGAGGCGATATCGTTTAGACCCCAGCCATGTGATCAAGGAGCCAAAAGTGGAAATTTTCGAAGACATAACATATAAGGAGGAAGCAGTGGAAATTATGTATCGTATGGTCCGTAAGCTGAGGAACAAAGAAATTCTGATGGTGAAAGTGAAATTGAGTTTACATTCCCCGGAAGAGGCCACGTGGGAGGTCGAAGGGAAGATGCGTCGACGTTATCCTTACTTAATTCCTAATCCAGGTGCAATTTTAAATTTCAAGGACGAAATTTTCTTAAGAGGGTAGAATTGTAAAGACCTAAAATTTCACTTTAAAAAAATTTCAAATAATATATGTAAGAAATTTAGTATAAATTTTTTGCGAATTATAAAAATAATAATTCGGGGAAGGATACGAGAATTGGTTAGAAATAATTAATAAGTTATAAGAAACATAATCGGGGTTGTTTTAGATGAGCGAAAAAGTCGGGAGTTAAGCGGATGGTTAAAAAGGGCAAAACCGTCCAAACCGAATTCTATAAATACATCTTTGTTCCACTCTCTCTATCACTCCTCACTCACGTCTCTCTCTTTCAAACTACCATTCCAAAGCTCGAAAACCCTAACCATCATCGAATCTCACGGAATCTTGGTGTTTGCGAGTTTAAGAATCTGTCGGGAATCTGAATTTGGTAAGATTTCTTCTGTGGAATTTCCAAAATCCCGTTTTTGTTTCTGACCTAACTTTCTGACGTAATATCTCTTTGATATAAGCTCTGATTTGAGCAAATAAAGGCTCGTTGGAAAGCTTAATATGTATACTACCCATTAGTAACCATTTTTTGTGTTAATTCGTGAATTAGGTGTCCAAAATCAGTGATTGAAAGCCAACCTATCAAAGTGACGAGTTTGGGGTTTCTAACCATAGTTTCTGTTCTAAGTTTCATTGCTTAGGTAAGATTCTTCGGGCCCTATTGAGGTTATTTTTATAGTCAATTTCATTGGGTATGAATCGATGTGAGAGAATGGAATTAGGATAGGAAATTGTGTAGGGTTTTTAAAGGTAGACTATAGGAAGTAGGATAGTAACAGTAGGTGGGAGCGTAAAAGTTGTAAAATGGAACTTAGAGGAATTGGTGGAAACATTAATGAAGATTGGGAAAGAAATAAATATGGTGGTTAAGATAATATGGTAGGTAAAAGGATATTTATGGTGGGAAGGAGAGATAGGAATTAAACATTTAAAGGAGCATCGTTAATTTATCGTTTTGCATAGTCTTATGCATATATGTGTGATTGATGGAATATTTAATTGTTAATAGGAGGACCGAATCAAGGCGAGGGTAGTTCCCAGCCAGGTCATTAGACGAGTCTTGCGAGGTAAGTAACACGAATGCAACCATCTTTGTGTGTGATCTGCTTGTGAACGACTGTTTGATATGATTGATGGTTTGAATTGGTGTTAAGATTGGTTATGAGTACATTATGTTAGCTTGTTAATGTTTAAGTTTGGTATGTTTAATGACATATGATGAGTGCCTTTGATATGAATACTTGTTGTTTATGATTATACGTCGCCTGAATGTTGTTGTGCTGATCATATACATATTTGTACCAATGGGTTTAATGTTTATTTGTTAAGGAGTTTTATGTGATTCACTATGATAGGTTGCTTATAATGTTATAATTGGAATGGATGTGGTGGTTTGTGTTCAGATGATTGTTATGAACCAAAGTGTGAGTATATGATCATTTATGATTGAATTCCATATTGACTTATAAAGTATGGTATGTTGGATGGATTCCATGTGTGATTGGTGACATAGAGTTTACATGCAGCATTCATGCATTTGGACTCTTAATGAGCATATGGAACTTAACGAAATAATGGCTCTTAGTGAGCAAAAGATTTATAAGGGAGTGGTTATGGCACTTAGTGTGAAAAATTCAGTGTTTAGTGCACAATCTTTCGAGTAACATATAAAACATGTTATACCGGGCACAGTGGTTGATTATTCGATACACAGACGTGTGTACGAATGTGCTAGGCCAAAACAGGGCGATAATGAAGCCAAAACAGGGCGTAATATGGATATCCAATTCTTATAACCAAAATTCCTGGCCGAACGGCCCGTTTGCAAACGTCAACTTATGGGCCAAAACAGGGCGTAAATTAAAAATCAAATTGAAATTGCATGATCATATGAGTTTGCATTTTTTAGTCATACATTCACAACCTTTTGATCATATATGTTGAAATTAAATTGAACATATATTAAATCGTCATATGTATGGAAATTATGAATGTTTGTATGCAATTGAAGGTTGGTTGATGTGAAATGGACCATGTTTTATGGTTTAGCGTGTTTATCTTGTTGTTTTGATGAAAGTTGATAGATGAACTGGGATAATTGGAGTAAGATTGATTATAGAAAATGTTGAATTGAGTTTGTGAAGGGGGTTGTGTAAGAATGTAGTTTGGTTTGTGTTTTTGACAGGCAACAGGCAATCCGGGATCCACGCGAGGTGGCCTCAAAGTACGTGGTCTCGCCATGATCACGCGTACTTTGCAATTGACCGCGAGTTTGTCTGCACCCAGACTACGTGCTATGGTAGCGACACCGCATACTTCCATACCACGACGCGTAGTCTAGGTTGACACCGTGTGGATCTTTGAGTGCTACTTGATTTGGTTGAGTTGGATACCTTATGTTAAGTGTTTCAAGTATAAATGTTACTTTATGATTTATGGTATATGACGATAAATTTAACCACGATTTTGTTTATAATGTGACTTGATTTGAGTGTGTATTAATAAATTGTGGATGGTTATCTATGTCGGTAAGTGTTGCTTATTGGGTCTTGCGACTCACGGTGTTTTATACCTGCAGTGTGGGCAAGGACCCGAGGAAACGTTTTGGACAAGAAGGTGTAAGCTTTTGGGACGCTCCGACTCAGGTTGTAGATCGAAGAAGCTGAGGTGGGCTGTGCAGTGGGGTTTTCTCTCTCCTGACTTTCTTGTATTTGAAATTGTGTTGCAAACAATCATTTTGTAGGGTTATACCCAAAATGGAGTCAATTCGGTTTCTGTTTCTATATAACCCTAATCAGTGTTTGTAAACCTTTGTAAACTTGATTTAGTAATGAAGGATATTTGTATATATAGTTCAATGTGGATGTGTGAAAAAGATTGTGTTCGGATTTTGAAATTTCTATTAAACTCATGATGTCCAAGATTTGAATATCACTTTTAAGGAAATTCTTATTAAATAATGGGTGGTATTTAAATTTTGGGGGTCACATAGAGATTACCTTGCTCCAAATCATCTCAAACCCTTCCAAAATCCATCCGAGTTGTTCTGGCATGGGTTTACAAAAATCTAAGAGAGAGTGGTAGAGATTTGTATTTGAGGAAGCTTGGAAGTGTTTCTTAAAGGTATGGAAATGTTTCTTTTGAAGAAGGGTCGGTTAGGGTTCCTATTATGTCTTTTTCTCTCTCCTTTCACTCAAATACGCGTACTTTTTTAAAATCCCACCAAGTCAAACGACTACCTAAACGGTTTACCCAACTTGTTCGCTTGGTCGTTCGCCCCTCTGGTAGCGCGAATCCAATTCTTGTTAACAGTATGGAAACGGTTTTGGGAACGGCTACCCCAGGCCATTTCTAAGGCCATTCTCAACCACTGTTTGACATTTGTTTGCTAAATTTAAGTTATATTTTTTGGGGCGTTACAAAAAAATCAAACGTGTAAGAGTTCTCACTCAACTAAAAAGTGAGGTAATAGTGAATTATTGGCCAAAATTTTAAGTGAGAGCTTATGTAGTAGACATAAGTGTTGCCACTGAACCATTATACATCTCGTGTTCAAATTTGTTCTTTGATTCTTTCGCAAAAATGATTATCTTCATATTAGCTCTATTTAACCCCCTTCTAGAGCTAATCCAAATTCAACATTATAGCCCACTAGCTACAGAGTTACGGTAAAAATTCGAGACACAATAAAACACTCATGTAAATAAAAAGGCTCATCAAGTTCAATTTACTAAAAAAGGGTAAGTTTTATATATTTTATTGGTTCAATTCAACTTCAAAGTTCAAATCTAAAAAGGAAATAAGAATATTTCTCATGATAATAGAAATCACGTTGACATATTATTAACAGTTGCATACAAATAGATTTCTCATCTTCTTATTCAAGGTACTTTATGACAAATCATATTGTTACTATATCAAAATGAACACCCTTTCTCCATCTATTAACTATCTGTTTTTTATTCTTTAAGCAGATCGTTTTCGATAAATGACGATTAGTTTTAATTGTTGTTCTAAAAAACTACAAAAATATTTTTAATTTAAATATTTTCTAAAGAAAATACATACGAAATACCATTTTTAATTTTAGATCCAAATTAAGAGAGTAAGATTAAATCATGAAGTTAATGAATACTCAATTAGGCTCCATTTGTTTAGAGGAATTCATTTTTCGGGATAATGTTTTCCTAATTTTCCAATATTTGTTACCAATGAAAAATAAGTTAACGAAATTATAATTTTAAAATAAACAAAAAAATAAGAATTATTCTTAACCTATTTTTAAAAGAACTATTTCTATATTTAAATTATAAAATTATTTTTTTGTTATATTTTTAAATATTTGAGTATTAAAATATTAAAAAATTTAATTTTAAAAAAAAAAATTTAAAATATAAAAAATATTTTAAAAAAAAAAATATTTTTTACCAAACAAATAGAACATTAAATTATAAATCGTGAATAAAAACACTCTTGCATACTAAATTAATAAAAAGTCATGTATCAACGAAATGAGGTCGTTTGACCTTAGTTTTTAGAATAGACAGAGACGGGATTTTTTAGAATTACTCCTCAAACAGTTACAATTTTTTTCTGTTTTTTTTTTCTTTTTGGCTGGTGTTTATTTATAAATACCAAAGCTACCGCCTTCAGTAAACTTCCTCCTTATCCTCTTCTCCTATATTTGAATTTATAAGCCTCCATAGGTGGAGCCACCATTGGCGATTCTCGTGGAGCCACCAATGGCGATTCTCGTCTTTCTTCCTCATATTTTTCCCTGATTATGATTTTCAAGGGAAAATTGTGGCAAGATTTTGATTGAGTTTGCAGGGTTCTTATATTTTTCGAGATAGATATAATCTTTTATGTTTTCTTTGAGGCTCCATTAATATAAATGAAAGAATAGTTATAATATGGGAGCTTGTTGCAGTAAAGAACCCAATTTTGAATATGGTGAAGGGGTGGTGGAGGGTGCCATAGAGGAGAGGGATTTTGGCGGTGATCATGAAGAAGGTGACACCATTGTTGTTGATCATGGTGCTCGCATGAGGTTGCATGGCTCCTCCAAGTACGTTTCTATGCATACACAACAAGGAAGAAAAGGGATCAATCAAGATTCCATGACCGTTTGGGAGGTAACAGTCATTATTAATTTATATGGCTTTCTTTGATTTGTCACCAACATTTGTCATGTTTAATCATTTATTATTGCTTTAATTTTCGCAGTTATTCAGGACTAGTTTGGTTCATTTATATCGTAATGGATAGATTCTTGTTAGTTAATTATTATTTATCAATTCTATTTTTCAGAATTATTTGTCTTACAATTTTCTTTCTGTTTAAGAGAAACAAAAGATTTCATTTTCAGCACCATCAGGAAAAAGGTGGAATCTTGAAGATGTTAAGGGAGGAAGCATTGTGTTCTGTTTTTATAGTGGATACAGAAGTCAAAATATACTATTTTGTCTTAGATTGAGGGAAATAACTGATCTAAATCGCCATTTGCAAGCTATTTAACAATGAGTTATGTTTTCTTGAAATGCATTTTGATGGTTTGATTCAGGAATTCATTGGCAACAAAGACATGTTTTTCTGTGGTGTGTTTGATGGTCATGGTCCTTACGGTCACAAAGTTGCACGCCATGTACGAGACACACTACCCTCGAGGCTTTCTTCTGTGATCAAAACATCACAGCTTAATAGCTTCAAGTACAAAAATTTTGAGGTTGCTGCTGGAGAAGATATTCCTAAAGGCAACGGAAATGAGGATGAAAGAGACAGTCCAAGCGATGACAGCAGCCCGACAAATGGCAGCAGCACGCTGCTCTTGTCTTCATGGGAAGCTGGTTTTATTAAATCTTTCAAGGAAATGGATGAAGAGCTCAGCCTCGACGCCAGTATCGATAGCTTCAGCAGTGGTACTACTGCTGTTACTGTAGTTAAACAGGTAGCTCAGGAGGACGTTCAAGCATTGATTTATTGTAGTTCTATGGTTTTCATGCGTTCTTTGATTCCCAGGGAAAACATTTGATAATTGCCAATTTGGGGGATTCTCGTGCTGTTCTATGCACTAAAACAAAAAACCAGCTCGTTCCTGTCCAGCTCACTGTAGATTTGAAGCCGAATGTTGCAAGTAAGTGTTCTATCTTGCTTGTGCAATGCATATTATCGAATGCAGCAAACTCTGACTCGTCTCCTATCAATGTCTGTTACTCAGGTGAAGCAGAAAGAATCAAGAATTCCAATGGCAGAGTCTTCGCATTGGAAGAAGAGCCTGATGTGCTTAGACTGTGGATGCCAGACGAAGATTGTCCTGGTCTAGCCATGGCAAGGTCATTCGGAGATTTCTGCCTAAAAGATTATGGCCTCATTGCAATTCCTGAAGTTTCTTACAGAAGACTGACAAGTGATGACGAATTTGTGGTTCTAGCGACTGATGGGGTAAAGAGTCAATACCAGGCCATTAACTTGTTGAAAAATTTGTATGCATTTTCAGCATGTGCACACTGATGAAACTAAATAGGTGATGTTATATTTGTCGGACAGGTATGGGATGTGCTATCAAATTATGAGGTCATAAACATAGTAGCTTCAGTAAGGAAGAGATCAATGGCAGCGAAAATTCTCATAAAGTATGCGGTTCGGGCATGGAGAGTAAAATATCCGGGCTGCAGTATTGATGACTGCGCAGTTGTATGCTTGTTCCTGAAAAACCGAACTGTGGTAACGAGATCCTTCTCTGAAGTTAGCAGGGTCAGTGCTAACCACTCTGAGCTTGAAGAAAATTACTCTGAAGTAAGCCGTGCGAGCATTCATCGGTCGGAAATTGCAGCAGTTCCTCACAGGTCACGACTCAACAAAAGGGGTGGAGATCATCAAGCAGTACCAAACCCTGCCGCGGATTCATCGAAGGAGAACATTCCTGCTAAAGCCATGAATAGGATTGACACATTTGCGAAGCTTCCTCGACTCAACAACTCTCTTAGTCGACGAAGATCAGTGAAGAAGAATTGATTTGAAGGTATTGACAATTGCTGGTGATTGTTTTGATCAATTTTTTTGTTGGATCCTCTGTCAAATCTATACATCCTCATAATGCAAGCATTGAATCTGATGATTGGTTGTTTTTTTTCAACGAGGGACTCTTAGTTGAAAAGGTAATTAATCATTGATAACACATTCAATCTACCTGTGAAGATTCTTCTTTTTTTTTTTCTTTTTATGAAGATAAACCTTTTCATTTGTGGTGTGTTTGAATTCTTACCTTGATCCTCCAAATTCAAATATATAAACATCAGTTTAGTTTGAAGGAATCGACAAAAAGGTGTGGATTATCGTCTCATGCTTGTTTCATGGGACGAACAATGAAATAGCAAGAAGAATATTCACACAAAAAAATATTTAAAACAAATGAAAATTTATAAAAATATTTAAAACATACATAAATGTATATTAACATATATGATCAAGAAAAATATGTAACTATTTTAACAATTCTCATTTGACAGATCATGAAAAAAAAATTGAGGTTATTTTTGTAGAGTAACTATTTTGTTTTCTAGTTACCCAATTGGACAACTCCTATATTTGACACTAGTCACATTTTAGATCTTGTCAAGTGGATTACTTTTATTTTTTAAAAAAAATTTCTCTTTAGGTGAATTTTTAGATAACAACTTCAAATTTATTGTCACCTAATAACATACTATGTTTTTTTTTAAATCTAACAATACATTATATTACATGAGTTTAAAAAACCTTAATTTTGACCACTAAAAAATTATATCATATTAGTTTATTTGTAAAAAGAAACTACGAAAGTTACATAAAGTCCAATTAAACTAAATTGAAAGAACCGTGCGAGTTATTATTTGACATTTTTATTTTGGTCAGTGCTTTGATTTTAAAAAGGTTTGTTGTCTTATGGAAGGTTTCGATTATATTAATAGATGATAGAAAATTTGATATTAATTTTAAAATAATAAAAATAATTAATTCAAATTTTAAAAATATCATTGTAATTAAGAATAAATAAGGTTATTTGTTATAATAGTAATATTGTAATAATTTAAAAAAGAAAGTTTTTATTTTGAAAAATAGTTTTTTAATCATGGTGTAAGTATTTATGTGATTGAAATTAATGTACCATTTTAAAAATAATTATAAATAATATTTGTGTGCAAATGTAATTTCGAAGTTTTGATTAATTAGTAAAAATAACACTGTAGTAATAATAAAATGAAGTATCGGATTTATAGATATTATTAAAATTTTTTATGTAATTTAAATAATATTATTACATAAATTGTGTAATTATTACATAATTGATTATTTATGTAATTGATTTTATTAATGTGAATGTAATACTTGTGAATAATTATGTAGCATTATTTATGAATTATGTAATATTGTATGATCTATTAAAAATTTATGTAATATTAGATTTTTCCTTACAAGTTTATGTAACAAAAAATGTGTGTATAAAAATGTATAAAAATGTCAATTTTGGACATTCTCACATTTAATGCTTATTTATACATGTTAATTAATTAGATTTAATTTTTTTTTCTTTTTTTTATAATTAATTTTTTTTGGTTTTTTTTATCAGTCACAAATTATTCTTTAACATTTTATTTTTTACTTCCAAGTTATTTTCCTCTTCTATTTTATTAAAGCAAGTGATAAGATTGCACTTTATTGAGATATCTATGCCCACGCCTTTTTTTTTCAATTCCGTCAAACTAAACTGGATGTTTATACATTTTCAAAAAAACACAAATTATCAGTTTCAATGCTTGCATTATGAGGATGTACAAATTTGCCAGAGGATCCAACAAAAAATTTGATCAAAACAATCACCAGCAATTGTCAATACCTTCAAACCAATTCTTCTTCACTGATCTTCGTCGACTAGGAGAGTTGTTGAGTCGAGGTGTTAATCCTATTCATGGCTTCAGCAGGAATGTTCTCCTTTGATGAATCCGCGGCAGGGTTTGGTACTGCTTGATGATCTCGTCCTCTTTTGTTGAGTCGTGACCTGTGAGGAACTGCTGCAATTTGTGACCGATGAATGGTAGCACGGCTTACTTCAGAATAATTTTCTTCAAGCTCAGAGTGGTTAGCACGAACCCTGCTTACTTCAGAGAAAGATCTCGTTACCACAGTTCGGTTTTTCCTGAACAAGCATACAACTGCGCAGTCATCAACTCTGCAACCTGGATATTTTATTCTCCATGCCATAACAGCATGCTTTATTAAAATTTTCGCAGCCATTGATCTCTTCCCAACTGAAACTACTATGTTTGACCTCATAATTTGATATCCTATACCTGTACAACAAATATGGACTCCTTACCCCATCAGTCGCTAGAACTACAAATTCGTCCTCACTTGTCAGTCTTTTGTAAGAAACTTCAGGAATTGCAGCGAGGCCATAATCTTTTAGGCAGAAATCTCCGAATGTCCTTGCCATGGCAAGACCAGGACAATCTTCATCTAGCATCCACAGTCTAACCACATCAGGCTCTTCTTCCAATGTGAAGACCCTGTCATTGGAATTCTAGATTCATTCTGCTTCACCTGAGTAACAGACATTGATAGGAGACCAGTCAGATTTTGCTGCATTAGATAATATGCATTGCACAAGCAAGTTAGAACACTTGCTTGCAACATTCGGCTTCAAATCTATCGTGAGCTGGACAGGAACGAGCTGCCTTTTTGTTTTAGTACATAGAACAGCACGAGAATCACCCAAATTGGCAATTATCAAATGTTTTTCCTGAGAATCAAAGAACGCATGAAAACCATAGAACCAAAATAAATCAATACTTGAACGTCCTCCTGAGTTAATTTCACTCCTTGTTTAACACAGTAACAGCAGAAGTACCACTGCTGAAGCTATCAATACTGGCGTCGAGGCTGAGCTCTTCCTCCATTTCCTTGAAACCAGCTTCCCATGAAGACAAGACAGGCATGCTGCTGTCATCGTTTGGACTGTTAAGCTGTGAAGCTATTAAGCTGTGATATTTTGATCACAAATGAAAGCCTTGAGGGTAGTGTCTCGTACATGGCGTGCAACTTTGTGACCGTAAGGATCATGACCATCAAACACACCACAGAAAAAACATGTCTTTGTTGCCAATGAATTCCTGAATCAAACCATCAAAATGCAATTCAAGAAAACATAACTCGTTGTTAAATAGCTTGCAAATGGTGATTCAGATCAGTTATTTTTCCCAATCTTTTAGAAAAATAGCATATTTTGACTTCTGGATCCACAACTGACAAATTATAAAAACAGAACACAATACTTCCTCCCTTGGCATCTTCAAGATTCCACCTTTTTTTCCTTTTGGTGCTAAAAATGAAATCATTTGTTTCTCACAAATAATTCTGAAAAACGGAAATCATAAAAAAAAATTAACTAACAAAAATCCATCCATTACGTTATAACTGAGCCAACCAAGCTATTCCTGAATAGCTAAGAAAATTAAAAGCAATAAATGATTAAACATGACAAATGTTGGCGACAAATCAAAGAAGCCATATAAATTAATCATTAATATTACCTCCCACAGTCATGGAATCTTGATAGATCCTTTTCTTCCTTGTGTATGCATCGAAACGTACTTGGAGGAGCCATGTAACCTCATGCGAGCACCATGATCAACAACAATGGTGTCACCTTCTTCATGATCACGACCAAAATCCCTCTCCTCTATGGCACCCTCCACCACCCCACCCCTTCACCATATTCAAAATTGGGTTCTTCACTGCAACAAGCTCCCAGATTATAACTATTCTTTCATTTATATTAATGGAGCCTCAAAGAAAACATAAAAGATTATATCTATTTCAAAAAATATAAGAACCCTGCAAAACTCGATCAAAATCTTGCGAAAATTTTCCCTTGAAAATCATAATTTGGGGAAAAATATGATCTTGTTACCTGAACAATGAAGATTGAAGGTCGAAAACAAAAGTCATGGAGTCAAAGTTTGTTGTTATCATCTTTCTTTGTATTTGATTTTAAATTTAATATTTCATATTTGAAAATAACTATTTTGTTGTATTTGACTAATTTTAGTAAGTGTATGTCTGATTAGTATACAGTATATAAGACTAACTCCTCACTCATATATTTGAATTTTTTAAATATAAATAATTTATTGATGTAAATTTTCAGACAATATTTTATTTGATATTTTATTGGCCTCTTAAAAGTTATAATCTTCACAAATTTTATCACAATTTATCAAATCCAACGTGTAAAATAATAATAATAATAATAAAGTGAATTGCATTTTTAACTATTATTAATGTGAAAATTATGATTTTTTTAATCATAACTGCAGTCATACTCAAAGTCTAGTCTACTAAGGTATAACTTACTTATCTTTCTTTGTTCTTGTCCTTATCTCTTTCTGAATCTTTATATATATAATCAAAAGCGGCCTTTATTCTCTTCTTTGCGTTATATCGAACCGAATTGATTTCTTGCAATTTTGTGTTTCGAGAGCCGACCTTGCAAGGTGAGCAATTTTTCCTCAACAAAGGTTGACCAAATCGAAGTTGAGACTGTAATTCAAGCTAATCAAAGGAGATATGGTCTTTATAAGCCTATTTGGCATCTTCAAAGTACTAAAGCTTCAACTTTTCTTGTCATTATACCATTCTGAGGGACTTTAGGAAAGATTCCTGCTTGATTTCAAAAAAAAAAGGAAAGATTCCTGCTGGCCAAGTACTCAGTGTTCTTAGGTCACATGGCATAATTATTTTTTTCAAATTAATGGTTGTGATTTTTGTCCTTATTGCCTTTTCAATCATGGTGGTACACGTTAATTATGTAGGATGTACCCTTCGTCGCACTGAGGGTGCAGGTTTCGATACCTGGCTCTGTATTAGCGCTAAGAGAGACATACATACTCTAACCTTGGTTAGTGGGCTAGTCCAGCTCTTTTTCTAAAATTTTGTTAAAAAAAATGTAGGTTGTAACTTTTATGACTTTTTTTAAATCAAACATGTACTGTTTTATTGCATATTTATAGCCAATGTGGTACAAATATATAGTTTATCCCCAAATATGCGGATCTAACAAGAAACATGTCTCTCTAACTAGGAAATAGGTCGCATAGTTCCAAGGATGGAACCAAAAAATTATTTAAGGGGATGACATTTTAATTAAAAAATCTGATACATATGTATATATGTGCTAACAATCACAAGCTACCATTGTATTTCAATAATAAATGAGATAAAAAAAGATACATACCTCCAAGTTGAACTGGTTAAAATATGAAAAACACATAGCAAGATAGTTCTCACTAATAAAAGACTATTAATCAAATATAGACCACAATAGGACAAAAAAGAACTAATAAATATTCCGAGAGTGGATCCAAGACTATAACCGTAACGCCCTAAATTTTCCATGTAATTAAAAATTAAACGAAAAATACATAGAAAAATGAGAATAAATTTTTCGCGATTATTATAAGAAAATAATTAAGTGGGGAGAGAAAAGAAAATAAGAAACGGGATTAGTTGGACTAAGCGAAGAAGAGGATTCGAAGTGGTTAGTGGCCCAAACCCAAAAAGGCAAAACCATCCAACCCAATTGACCATTAAAAACCCTAATTCTCCTCCTCCATCACTAACCACACGTTTCTTTTCCTTCATCATTTCCCTCCATAGTTCAAACCCTCATCACCATCATTCCTCATGAAAACCTACTGTTCGGGAGGTCCGAATTCGGGTGGGTGATCGAATTTTGATAAGCATGTATCATCTCTTCCTTGTGAATCCCGTAGTTTTCTTCAAACCTAACTTTCCGACCACATAACTCCTTTGTTTGAGCTCCGATTTGAGCAAATGATAGCTCGTTAGAAAGCTTAACATGTCTACTACCTAATAGTAACTATCTTTTGTGTGGACCCTGCAGAGTGACGAAATTGGGTTTTTCATGACCGGAGTTTTCTTCAAACCTAACTTTTCGACCACATAACTCCTTCAAACCTAACTTTAGGCACTTAGAATCGTTGATTGAAAGAGGACCCTGCAAAGTGACGAAATTGGGTTTGTCATGACCGGAGTTTTTCCGTGTTTTGATGCTTGGGTAAGTTTCTTTGGAGTCTATTGATAGTGTTTTACGTATCAATTTAATTGGGTGTTATATGGTGAGGAAGTTGGGAAAAAGATTAGGAAAATGATTAGGGTTTTAAAGGAGGAAATGGAGAGTTGGAATGATAGGACTGTAACGCCCTCAATTTTTCGTTTAATCTAAATTTAAATAATATATGTAGGAAAAATACGAATAAATTTTTCGCGAATTATTTAAAATAATAATTCGGTGAAAAATGTGAGAATTAGATTGAAATAATAATTAAGCTAGAAGAAACAATAATCGGGTTTTTGAGTCTAAGCGGGAAAGAGGGTATCGAGTAAGAGGCCAAAAGGGCAAAACCGTCCAAATGTATGAAACATTATATGTAAACCCTCAATCTTCCACCTTCTTCGTTCCACTCACACGTTATTTCCTCCATCTTTTCCTCTCCATGGTTTAAAACCCTAATCACCATCATTCTTCACGAGAATCTACTAATCGGGAGTTTTGGAATCGGTCGGAAGTTGAATCTCGGTAAGATTTTCTCCATTGTTCTTGTGAATTCCGTTTTTTCTTGAACCCTCATTTTTCCAACGGCATAACTCTTCTATTTTAGCTCCGAATTGAGAAAATGATAGCTCATTGGAAAGCTTATCATATGTACTATCTGGTAGTAACTTTATTTTGTGTAAAATCATGTTTTATGTACTCAAAATCGGAGTTAGAAAGCGATCTATGTAAAGTGACGAGTTTAGGTCGGAGTTCTTTTCCGAGTTTCATCGCTTAGGTAAGTTTCTTGAGAGTTGATTGATGGTGTTTGTATAATTAATTTCAAATGGGTGTTGTTATGATGAGGGTAATTGAAGTAAGAAAGAAGATAGTTAAGGGTTTCAGAAAGGAAACGTATGAATTAGGATGAATAGTGTGTTTTATTGGTATGTGACATTAAGGAATAGATAAACAAATTTGTTTAGTATATTAATGATAGTTGGTGTTAAGAAAAGGAAGAGAGGAAGTTAAAAGAGGAAACAATAACATTAATGTACTTGTGCATATCTTAGGCATTCATTCGTTTTTATAATTTAATGAATGGGAGATTAATGTGAAATTATGATATTGTTAATAGGAACTTAGATAGAGGTGAGGACGGCTCGCAACTGAGCATTAGATGTTTTGCTAAGGTAAGTAACATGAGCGCAACCTCCCTAATCAATATGTTTTATTGCATGTTGTTTGTGTTATGAACTTGTTGAATCATTATGATAGCTTAATGATTGTGTTGTGGTTGATTATGGTTTGTTTGTAAAATGATTATGAGTGATTTAATGTTGATTGTTGGTGAGGGCTATGTTAATGATGTATTAATATTGTTGTTTGGTTAATAATGGGGTGGTTGATAAGTTTTGTGATGATCACATGTATTATGGCATGATTGGCTTCACAGGGTAACTTATGTGGCTTAATTTGAATATGTGAAATATGAGTATGTGGATTTCTTGAAAGATGAATGA
>CANYCX011820276.1:0-10764 GCA_948193385.1 Breynia disticha f. nivosa | reverse complement strand
CCCATGGTTTCTTGGAACCATATGCTGCTGCAATGATAATGATATTTGCAAATTAATCAATATTTCAAAATGATAGTGACTAATTTTTATTATTAAATGACTCATCATAATTTTGAATTCTTAGTTTGATAATTTTTTGACAAAGTTTTTTTTTATGAATTTTCAATAATTATTCTTATTAGTTTCACTCGTTCCGTCTCATTTTAAGTGTCAATTTTTTATTTATTACGCATTTTATGAAACTTATTTAATATAGTAATTTTTTTCAATTTTATCCTTATATTGGAACTACACAAACGAATGTGATTGGTTATATAAAGTAGATATTTCTTAAAAATATAAATTTCTATTATTAATATCTAAGGGTATTTTGGTAATATTTTTGTAAAAATTTAATTTATATGAGGCAATTAAAATTTATTTTTGTGAAATTTAAAATGAGACGAAGGATATATATTTTTAATATAAATATAATTTAATAATTTTTTATACATTAAAAATTAAACAATAATTAATTAAATATTAATTTAAGAAATATTAAAATACATTTATAATTTTTATTAAAAATCTTAAACAACTTCGATTGATGAAGTAATTAAAAGGGGTAAGGGAAGGTGATATTGGAGTGAGCTGTAAAATGAGGACATGTAATGATTGGGACATTGATGTGGGATGTGGTCCCACCCAAAAGAAAGCAACAACGTTGAAGTGATGAGTGCACGTGTCACCATCTTATTTCTTTACCTTACTTGTGCGGACCCCACTGAATGGAGTATGTTTCTACGGTCCCACGTCGTTTCGCCCCGATTGCGACGTCGTTTTTCTTTTTCCAGGTCATTGACTGTTGCAATTACAACTATACCCTTTCCTTAATCAACATAATATTTCGGTCGGTTCGGTTCGGTTTTGTAATAACAAATTTGGTTTTCGGTCGGTTCGGTGAAAACCGAAAAACCGACTGAAAACCGATTTTTTTTATAAATTAATATTTTATTGTATATTTAATACTCATAATGTTTTTTTTTAAAAATAATTATAGTGAACTAAATAATTAATGAGTAGAGAAATTGTCATAACTAATAATATCATATTAAAAAGGATATCGAATTAAAGAACATTAATTAAAATAATCAAATAATAAATAATATAATAATAAAAAATAAATTCAGTTAATCGACCGAACCGAACTGAAAAATTCGGTTCAATTTCAATTCGGTTATAATCTTTATTTGGATCGGTTTGGTTTTTTATTTTTAAGAATTTCAGTTTTTGATTTTTTCGGTTTGGTCACCGAAACCGACCGAACCAACCGAATGGACTTGTTCTAATATATTAAACGAAAAGGACAGCGATATAACTTAAGGAGAGCATGATTAACAAGGGCAATTGAAGAATTACAGAAAATAGGATCTCTTAATAGACTGCCCTACCAAAAACAAGGGAACCTCCTTCATATACAGTATGAAACAAAACCAACCAAGCAAGAAGACCCCACTTTTCCTACGTGTCATACCATGATTGGAGACTTAAGTACAAGTCCACGTGAAGCGTCCAGATGTTCCTCCTGAATTATTATTCCATTTCCATTTATAATATTCCTCCATCGCAATCTCATTATTATTAATATATGTTTTTTCTTCATTATTATTGACGCCCTAATTTGTGTTTATGTTCCTTTTTATTTTATATTAGATTAATTTAAAATATACAAGATCATCATGGTAAAAAAGAATATTACTATAAAAAATATGATAAAGAGTTCGGTATTGTAACAAGATACACGATCTCCGTGTTTGACTAGTGCCATTATTTGGTAGCTATGATGTGTTGCCAACCCGACATGATCAAACCTAACCAAACTCGACCTAACCCAAACTGAATTCCAAACCGATCAACCTGCTAGCATTTTTAGTCGGTTTTGGATTTGCCTTTCGTCAATACGACACGATCGGATTGGGTTGAAAAAAAGTATAACCCGCCCAACCTGACTATTTGGAATGTCCTATGTGTTGGGCTTTATGGTATAACATAAACAAGTGTGTGAAAGGAGGAGAGGAAGGCTAAGGTTGATCAAATTATGGCTATGGGTAAACATTATGAAATAAACAAAACAATGAAAAACAACCGCAACTAATATAATATAATATAATATAATATAGTATAATATAATAAATAAACAAAACAAATATGGTTTGTTCTTTTATAATACAATGATAAACCATCAAACAAGCAAAGTATTAGAAGCGGTTTAAATACAATATTTATTGCAATTAATAAGGCTTTACAAATCATCAAATGATTTTATCTTGCAACATGTTAGCATATTTTTGTTTATCCATTACAATTAATGCCACATTTATGAATTATCAAAGTTTGTCACATGTCAATAAATTAAAAAGCCAAGTGTCAATTAAATAATAAGCCAAATGTCAAAATTCTACGCAGTAATTTCAATTTTAGTATTATTATTAATTTATTTATTTATTACTATATAGATTGAATCATGCTAACCTTTCGAAGTATCTGTATATATCCATTGCAATTAATAAGACTTTTATAAAATTATCAAATGATTTAATCTTGCAACATCCCAACATATCTATGTTTATCCATTACAATTATAGCCATATTTATGAATTATCAAAGTTCAACTTATGTCAATAATGTACAAAACCAATGTACAAACCCAATGTCAATGAAATAGGAAGCCAAATGTCAAAATTCTATGAAGTAATTTTAATATTAATAATATTATATAGATATAAATTATATAAATAGATTAGTCCATTGAATATATGAAAAAAAAAAGTTAATATGTTGATATATATTGAGCAAATTTAACTTGATGAATTATAGAATTTTAATAAATATAAAAAACCTATGTATTCAAAAAATACACATTTTTAATACATAATTCTGAAATATATTCTATTTGAAATTACTATTGAAAAATATTGTTGTTATAGGAAAGGAAAAAACTCTTCCAAAATTGTTGTTAGAAAAAATCAGGTGACTATTTTTAATATATCATAAAAAACTATTTTTAATTATAAAATTATTTTAAAATTTTGATAAAAAATATTCTTGTAAAAAATTTATAGTAAAAATAAAATTATAAAAAAAGTATTAGTTTTTTTAAAAATTTTTTATACAATATTACATATACTAAATTATATAAAATTGAATAAAAATATTATGTTTAAAATTAAAAAACTGTTTTTTTATAAATTAAACAGTACAATAAACGAATTATTAGGCTTAGAATCCAACGGGGAGACTTGGTTAAATAAAGATATGATTTGAATTTCAAAAAAAATTACAAATTAAAACTATATATTTTAATTTTGTTTGTTTTGGATAAGATAAATAAATAAGGAAATAAATCTGTTATTTACTATTAATAAATACGAAATCTTTACAAATTTCAAAATCTTATCCGTAAAATTTTGAAGAGATACGTTAACAGATAATTTGGAAGAGATACATAACAGATTAATGTATTGTTGTCTATATATATTCACATTGTAACGTTTGAGGTTTTACATCCTTCTCTTCTGCAACTTTTGTAGAATTCAAAAATGGATTCTTCCAAAGTGTGTTTTCTCATAGTTGGTTTCCTGCTAGTTAGTTTCTGTTCTGCTGTTATTGTCTCACATGACGAGAGAGCTATAAAAATCGACGGGCAGCGTAGAGTCTTGTTGTCTGGTTCCATCCATTATCCCAGAAGTACAGCCGAAGTGAGTAATGCCAGTTTCGCGACGGAATTCCTTGTCGTGTTTCGTTCTGTTGCTTAAGTAATGTCAATTTAGTGACGGAATTCCTTGTCGTGTTTCGTTCTGTTGCTTCTTTTACTGTTTGGTTTTTCTGTGATATCGCTCTCTTATAGTGTCATTTCGAAACGTTGTTTAATAGATGTGGCCGGACTTGATAAAGAAATCGAAGGAAGGTGGGTTAGATGCGATTGAAACATATGTGTTTTGGAATGCTCATGAACCAGCTCGACGGCAATATGATTTCACTGGTAATCTCGATCTTGTTCGTTTTATTAAAACCATTCAAGATCAAGGACTTTATTCCGTTCTTCGCATTGGACCTTACGTTTGCGCCGAATGGGACTACGGGCAAGTTCATCGATACCATTTCTTTTCTGCAGTCGAAATTTTTCATAAATGTTAGCTAATGATTTCATCATTTTTATTCAGAGGTTTCCCTATGTGGCTCCATAATATGCCTGGAATTGAACTACGAACAGCAAATGACGTCTTCATGGTAAATAATATTCAAGTTCTTAACGAATAAATATAAATGTGTTAGAAGAAATGTGTTTCTGAAACTCTCTTATTTCAGAATGAGATGCAAAATTTCACAGAACTCATCGTGGACATGATGAAAAAAGAAAATCTCTTTGCCTCACAAGGAGGTCCTATTATTCTTGCTCAGGTACTAGAAATTATTGAATTTTTATGTTACAAATTAAAATATGTTTTCTTATATACATTTTCTAATTTTTTTATATGATAGATTGAGAATGAATATGGGAATATTATGGGACCTTATGGAGCTGCTGGGAAGGCTTATATTGATTGGTGTGCAAATATGGCGGATTCACTTGATATTGGAGTTCCATGGTTGATGTGTCAACAACCAAATGCTCCTGAACCAATGGTATTACTCACACTTAACTCATTAAACATTGGTTTTCGTTATTAATCATCTCTCTAATTATAATAAGTTCCACTGGTTTTTTTGACAGCTTCAAACATGCAATGGTTGGTACTGTGACAATTACAAGCCTGATAATCCAAATACTCCCAAAATGTGGACTGAAAACTGGACTGGATGGTAAGTCACGAATTTCTGTGTCAAATAGTAATCTAAAAACTGTAATTAACTTTATATTTTAATTTGAATTTAAGGTTCAAGAGTTGGGGTGGAAAAGATCCACTCAGAACTGCCGAGGATCTTGCATTTTCTGTAGCTAGGTTTTTTCAGACTGGAGGAACGTTCCAAAACTACTATATGGTTAGTAATCTCTACATTATTCTAATTTTCATATCAGTTTAGTTGTTATCCATTAAGTTATTGAGTTATATTGTTAATCCATTCTTCATAATTTATTCTGTTTCAGTATCATGGAGGGACTAATTTTGGTAGATCTGCTGGTGGTCCTTATATCACTACAAGTTATGACTACAATGCACCACTTGATGAATTTGGTAATTAATATAACAAATATTCGATGATTTGTATTGTTTTTCATTGGATTTTACAAATGTAAATTCGTTGAATGATTTTTTGTAGGAAATTTGAACCAACCAAAGTGGGGACATTTGAAGGAACTTCACCAAGTTTTGCACTCCATGGAGTACACTCTAACTAATGGCAATGTTTCTGAAGTTGATCTTGGAAATTCCGTCACTGTAAGTAGACAATTTATTCACAAACATTCATAAATGTTATGTCAGTTCAAATTGATTTTGATTCGTTTGTTTTATTTCATTCAGGCTACACTGTATGCAACAGATAATGTAACTGGATGTTTCTTAAGCAACACAAACACTACCTCAGATGCCACCGTCACTTTCCAAGATAATCAGTATGTCGTACCTGCATGGTCAGTTAGTTTACTTCCTGATTGCAAAATCGAAAGCTACAATACTGCTAAGGTAATTAACATGTTTCGTTACTTGTAATTAAAGTTTATGAGTTGACATAGATCATTCACGTTGAAATCTCTATTGTTTTGCAGGTTAATGCGCAGACAACAATGATAGTGAAGGTGCCAAACACTGCAGAGAATGAAACCAGTTCGTTTAAATGGTCATGGAGGCCGGAGAACGTTGACAAGGCAGTATTGTACGGGAAAGGAGATGTACATGCTCCTCAACTTCTTGATCAAAAAGATGCTGCAAATGATGAGAGTGATTATTTGTGGTACATGACAAGGTAATACATTTCAATCTTGTCAGAATTATTTATTTATTTGTGTAGTTACAGCTTTGCTGAAGTTCTTGTAAAATTTCATATCAGCCTCCATCTGAAAGGAAATGATGAAGTGTGGAGTAACAACATGACTTTGAGTATTAATGGAAGTGGTCATGTTCTTCATGTCTACGTTAATGGAGAACTTCTGAACTCTCAGTGGGAAAAATATGGAGTTTCCAACAACCGTTTCGAAACTCCAGTGAAGTTGAAATCAGGAAAGAATCAAATTTCCATACTCAGTGTCACTGTTGGCTTTGCGGTACTAAAACATTCTTACTCATTTCGTTTTTTCAAATATACCAACACTAATTCCTTTCCTAACAACTTCTTCTTCATCTTCTTCACAGAACTACGGCCCTAAATTTGATCTGGTGCAAGCTGGAATTCCTGGTCCGGTTGAGTTGATCGGTTACAACGGCGACGAACGAGTAATCAAAGATCTCTCAGCACACAAATGGTCTTACAGGGTTGGCTTGAATGGACTCGACAACAAACTATTCAACTTGGACTCAAAATCTTCTACCAAATGGGAAGAAGATAATTTCCCCATAAACAGCAGATTAACTTGGTATAAGGTAATCAAACATTATCATTTTCAAACCATATTTACAAACAATTAAGTTAACATTCTAATGTATTTTTCAGGGCACTTTTAAAGCACCATTAGGAACAAATCCTGTAGTTTTGGACTTAGACGGTATGGGAAAAGGAACAGCATGGATAAATGGAAACAACATTGGCAGATACTGGCCAAGTTTTCTTGCAGATGAAGAAGGCTGCAGCACTGAGACTTGCGATTATCGTGGAGCTTACGATAATAACAAATGTGTCTCAAATTGTGGCAAACCAACTCAAAGATATTACCATGTTCCTCGTTCGTTCTTGAAAGATGACGACAACACATTGGTTTTATTCGAGGAATTTGGTGGAAACCCTTCAAACATTAACTTCCAAACACTTGCTGTTGGATCTGTTTGTGTTAATGCTTATGAAGGAAATGAAGTTGAACTTTCATGCAATGATCGTCCGATTTCTGAGGTGAAGTTCGCAAGTTTTGGTGATCCTCAAGGCACTTGTGGGTCGTTTGTTAAGGGTACATGTGAAGGTGGTAATAATGCTTTGGATATACTCACAAAGGTAATAATGTTATAATTTATTTTTTTTTTAAATTTTGGTAGGATTTTAATTATGGAAATTTAATTTGTGGGTTAATTTGGATTTTTCAGGAATGTGTTGGGAAAAATTCATGCAACGTGAAGATAAGTGAAGACGTTTTTGGCTCTGCTACTTGTGAGAACATTTCCAAAAGACTTGCCATGGAGGCGGTTTGTTAAGAGATTAAAATTTTTGTTTAGATTTTTATTTTTCAATACTGAAAATTTCGCGTAGTTTTTATATTTTTTTGTTTTAGCTACAGTAATGTAGTCGTAACATTTTCTTTAATAAAATGGCAATAATGCTTCTTATTATTCTCTAAAATTAATGTTTTTTTTAGTGACTTACTTGATCTTTGTGTTCGTGGTGGTGTTGTATAAATTGTATGACTCCAATCCAATATTCTTATATGATAATACGATTATTTAGTATACGATTATAATATGACACAGATTGATATTTTATAATATTTAAGTCATAATTAATATTATTAGAAAAATATAATACAATTATAACTTAAATTTGATAGTTGATAGGAAATGTCATTTTTTTTATATGTACATCGAATTACATCAATTATCGGAGCATTTTCAATGCATTTTTTTAAATAAAAATTTCCATTATTATAAATAGTTGATTATTAAATTTCAATTTTTTTTATATTACTCTATTTTAAAAATTACAGAACAGAGTGAAATTAAGTAGTTAAAAATAAATAACTACCATCCCTTTTTTATACTAATTATTTTAATGTAATTCATAACTTAATTTTCTTTTTTTTTCAATCATTTAGTTATTTATTTGAATTATTCAATTAAATTTAGGGAAGGAACCAGAAAAAAAATCAAGAGGGACGACATTTCATAGATAAATACGTTAAAAACTCGATGCATATAAAAAATTATATCTAATAAATCGACACATAATATATGACTAATATTAATCAAAAACGTGCTTTGAACATGAAAAATTTCAATAGATTTTTGGGCTATGTTTTTGCTCGAAGTCAAATATGCATGGCAACATTACCAATTTCAAAACTAACGCAGTTTAAATTCAAATAGATATGAGATAAGTCCTGTATGTTACCAGATTAAAACTAATCCACACCTAATCCTGAAAATTCCAGACGACAAAATCGTCAACAAATTTAGAAACCAGTTCTAAAAAGTTGTATCAACACGTCCTGCCAATGTCATTGTCAGCTTGCATTCAATCCTATATAAGAAACCAACATAGCATTTACAGTTCCATGAGATATAATGTTAGCTTTTCGGATAAGCCTTCTTGTGCTTGCTATCAATTCACTGGGTTCATGTTATGGAGCAGCTGTGGATTACGATTCTCGAGCTATAATCATTAATGGGCAGCGAAGAATCCTTGTTTCTGGAGCAATTCACTACCCTCGTAGCACCACAGAGGTCTGTTCAAGAAAATGTTTCAGCAATGTCTGGTACATTGTATGTTTGGCCGCTGAACAATGTTGTTTGGTCTGTGCAGATGTGGCCTGATCTGATCCAGAAGGCCAAAGATGGTGGACTTGATGCAATTGAGTCGTATATTTTCTGGAATGCACACGAGCCTCGTCGTCGTCAGGTCTGAATTAAGACTACAAATTATGTAATGCCACATGAATTTGAGAGAGGTTTAGAATTATTAAATTTTTGTGGTCCAGTATAACTTTGCAGGTAACCTGGATTTTGTCCAGTTTTTCAAGAAAGTTCAAGCTGCAGGATTGTATGGGATTCTTCGAATCGGTCCTTATGCCTGTGCTGAATGGAATTATGGGTAAAATTTACCCACCGAGGCTTCTTAATTTCTTCATTGTTCGATCCGAGTTTGAGTTATATGTTTTTGCTTTTGTGTTGGCAGGGGATTTCCTGTGTGGCTACACAATATTCCAGGAATTGAACTAAGAACAGATAATGCATTATACAAGGTATTCTCAATATCTCTGGCATTTCAGATGTCGACCTTCAATTTTCATTTCTGACTGATAATGCATTATTGCAGAATGAAATGCAAACTTTTGTCACGAAAATTGTGAATTTGGCGAAAGAAGCTAAGCTCTTTGCATCACAGGGAGGGCCTATAATTCTTGCTCAGGTTAATTTCTCAGCTTTTAATCTAGCTCTATTATATTGCAGAGCTAAAAGATTTTCAGGATTTTAAAAAGTTGGCATCTTTTGAACACAACAGATTGAAAATGAATATGGAAACATTATGGGTCCATATGGAGAAGCAGGCAAAGCATATGTTCAATGGTGTGCCAAAATGGCTGTGGCACAGAACATTGGTGTGCCATGGATTATGTGCCAACAAGCTGATGCTCCATCACCAGTGGTACATATTTAAATTATCTTCATTTCACAGTTCTCAGGTGCCGCACTGTTCAAATCTATAACAATTTTTGTTTCACAGATCAATACGTGCAATGGATTCTACTGTGATGAGTTTACTCCAAACAATCCCAAGTATCCTAAAATCTGGACTGAAAACTGGACTGGCTGTTTAGTCTCATTGAGATTTGACATCTTTTTCTGCACATCTTAATCAGAATTTGCATCGAAATGTTGATTCAATGTCCACAAACCTTGCATAATTCCAGGTTCAAGAAATGGGGTGACAGAGACCCCCACAGAACTGCTGAAGATGTTGCATTTGCTGTTGCGAGATTCTTCCAAAAGGGTGGAGTGTTGCAGAACTATTACATGGTGTGTCCCAACCCAAACAAGTTTTAAATTTTTATTTTTTATGTCAAATCTTCTGCTGAAATAACTAACTTTTCTGCTGGTACTTATTTTCAGTATCATGGAGGAACCAACTTTGGACGCACAGCTGGAGGTCCATTCATCATGACATCATATGACTATGATGCACCACTTGATGAATATGGTAATTTATAAACCATCTTCATTTCCTTGTGATTGAATTCTTAATGTTGAACTTTTGATCCATTTGCAGGAAATCTGAACCAGCCTAAATGGGGTCATCTCAAGAACCTTCATGCCGCAATTAAGGTAGGGGAGAAGGTTCTGACAGCACCAAACAATACTATTACGACACAGACATTCATAAACGATTCGGTTGAGGTAACGGAAAAATCGACAGTTCCATCTGTTGTAAAATGAACTTGTCAAGTTCAATATAATTATATAATTATCGATGCCAAATCTGTGTTGCTGTTCGGCCTATTTTTGCGCAGGCTTCTCGCGAAGATGCGAATGTGCAATTTCTGAATCAAAAGGCGCGGTTGGTCCGTTTGCCTGAAACAACTTCAAGTCTTTTCGAATAAGTTTATTAGTTCGAATTTACTAACAAAGCTACATGCAATAATCAGCGAATAACAATGTTGTAAGAACTAGAATACTCTACTTACATGAGCCTTTGTATTAAATAAAACGAGAAAGATAACTGCATTCAATTAACAAATCAACTTACAGAGGATGTCTCAGAAGACATTCTTGAAGTTTCAAGATTCCTTTCGGCATTTCACAATCTGATTGGAACTACAACTACCTCTACGACTACGAAAGCAAGTAAAAACTGAAAAGTAAAGACAAACTGAAAAGTGAGTAAAGTAGTCTGTGTGTCCGTTTCTCTCTATATTCCCCCTTTAAATAC
>CANYCX011820170.1:0-12008 GCA_948193385.1 Breynia disticha f. nivosa | reverse complement strand
TTAATAAAACATTTTCATAACACCTTACCATCATCAATTACATTCAAACATAATCGAAAACAAGCTCATTCAACTTTCAAGTAATCCACATAAACACATTCAAGCAAATTAAGTGCTTTATTTGACTCATTGACCATCAATAAGGCATAAATCAAATATAATTGACCATACAAAGGAAAAACCTACAATGATAAGAGTGAAAAATGCACTTACCTCAAGATCCGTGAATTTGGCTCTCAGATCAACTCCGCCCAGTTTCCCGAACACTACCTCCTACACAAATTGAACCACATTTTGCTTATTACACACATATTCAAACTCAATTTTATATTCAAACTCTTAGTTCCAAAAATTCCCTAATTACCTAAACCCTATGTTCACCAAACTCTCACAAAATCACAATACGAACCTAAATATGCTTGCCATCCTGAAAAATGATAAAACACCATAAAAACCCTTCTAAAATCCATACTATTTCATAAAAATTTCAATAAGTTCAGAGCTTACCTCACTGAAAATCGAACCAAAACCCTAGAACTCATTCATTTAGGGTTGGAAATGATTAAAATGGTGTTTTAGGGTTTGGCATCGAAAGAGAGGCGTCTGGAGGCTTAGGTTTGCAAATATACCAGTCTCTCTCTCTTCTTTAATGAAAACATGCATGTTATTTTGAATCCCGCCAGACAGAACGATCTCTGGAATGGCCTAGCCAAGCCGTTTGCCTGGTCGCCAACTTCTAGCACACTTTTAGTCAGCCAAAACAGTGGAGAACGACCATGTGAACTGTTTCCCTTGGCCATTCCCTTATCCATGCCAGGCCACTGATTTTATAATTTTTTTGCTAAGTTTCAGTTTTATTTTTTGGGGCGTTACAAAATAGAATCCTACAAAGATGAAACACAACTAAAAAGAAAAGAACCAAAAACACAATAGTCCACAAATATGAAACACAAAACAGAAGAAAATAAAAGAACTAAAAGCCAGAACTAGAGGAGACTTGACATCCTCAATCGTCCACATCATCCACACTCTCATCCTCATCTGGTTGTTGGACAACTAGTAATATTGCGGGTAAGGCTGATAATATTGCTGGTATGGCAGAGGTGGATGGTAAGGTGGCGACTAGATGTGCATATGCTGGAAATGGTGATGCGCTTGATGCTCCAGTAAATAGATGTGGCCACCTTGTACCATCTGCTCGTGGTGGATAGTCTGCTGCCACTATATCACCGTAAGAGTGGCACTTTGCTGATGTTGGAGTGCCAGTATCTGATCAAACTGTAAAGTCTGGGAGTACTGCGACGGTGCTGGTGGAGCCTCTAGTGATGGTGTCGCGACTACCTGTCTTTCCTCCGCAGTCAGAGGAGCATCATCATCGATAGCACCCTGCTATCTGTATACAAGACACTCCGCAGTCCAAAGTTAGACGATCATCTATATGTGGGACAACTCAATCTTATCCAGGTAGTCAGCCTCTGTCTGCGTATGTGTCAACAGAAGGATGTCAAAACGCTCTAAGCCCTGCAACAGCTAGGTAGCACAATGACCGACAAAGTGAGCTACAATCCTCGGCCTAGACACCTTGTCCATGATGAACCTGGCTAATAGATACTCTAGATTGATCGAGTACCGACAGTGTATGCTGTAGAGGCAGAAAAGATCCTGAGTCATGACATTACCCAAACTCTCCTTGTGTAGGTACATTATAGAGGCAATGACACGGTGGGTATACTGTAGAGGTCGAGAGCGAATCTAAGATGCCTTTGATCTACTGGGATCAAACTCAATACGACCAATCAACTCCTCCCAATAACCTGCAATGTTGAACCTTTGTGAGAACTGATGAGGTAATTCTTGATAGACATCCTCTGCCTTGAAAGTCTGAGCATATAACCCCAATTAAAATGAGAAATTATAAAGTGTCAGTTGATAAATCACGCCACTAGCCCAAAAATTGACAAAAATCATGTCACCCTTCAGTGCCTCATCTAGCTCAAACATAAAAAAAGATGCTAAAAACTTCAGCGTCAACTCCTGGTAAGTAGGGGCGTGTATCGTAAAGAAACGATTCCACCCCCACAACTGATGAGCTCCATCACATTGTCATGGAGACCAGCTGGTGTAATATGTCCTCATGTGATAGAAGAATTGAAGCGAAGGGCTTTACCATCATATTATTGACACACTACTACTGCCGAGCTTATCTAAAAATTAGAGCAAACCAGTCAGCCGCTGATGTTCGTCAGCTGTACGTGTGAGCTTTTTGGCAGGCTCTTGCATCGCAAGGAACCTTCACCTGACATTTGCACGCAAACAAAAAGAAAAAAGTAACAATTGAGGAAAGCAACAGTGAATGTGAATTAAAGTGAAAATTTCCACAACTCTTCCAAAATAACCAAATCAAGCGAAAACCCCAACTTTAACGCTCAAAAGTTGAATTATCCAACAAAACTGATGTAAATTTCACCCCAAACCCACTAACACACTGAATCGTGACAAGAATTTCATCTAAAATGAGTTAGAACTCAACATAGCATCACAATAAACAAAAATCCTAGCTAAAGTATCTAGAATCACACTAAAGAATGAAAAAATCACACTAATAAGGCACAATCAAGCCAAAAGACACCCAAATTGACCAATCAAATGACACAAATTCAACAATACGTGAAAATTCCCACAATTTGTTCATCAAAACAGGTAAATCCATGCAAAAACAAAGAATGATAACCAAAAAGAGTGAAAAGTACAAGTTTCTCCGTAATATCTCCGTTATAAAAGAGAGGAAGGAAGAAAAGTAATAGGAAATGAAGCCCATTCCTTGATTTAATGGAAAAGAGGGCTGAAAATTGAGTCGGATGGAAGAAGGAGATTAGAACAGGAGGGTAAGGTTTTTAAAACGAGTAGAGTGAAAGAAAAGCTAGGGTTCAGACTCTATAAGTGAGCTACGCAAGTGAAAATATTTTACGAAAGAATCTGTTTAGACAATTTGTTAAACCGTTTCAAAATAAAAAAATGCATTCTGACATGCGACAAGAAAGGTCTGCGAAATGTTTTGGTGAAACCGTTTCACAGCCTGTTTGCCTTTTTATTTTTGGTTTTTTTAATTTTTATTAATTTTGGAAACAAGGAGAAAAAAGGGCTATGTAGATTGTTTGACAAAACATTTGATTTGAAAATTATGCGATACAAACTGTAGGGTTGAAATGATTTGCAAAATGATTTAAGTAAACCATTCACCAACCATTCTATGCTCCTCAACAAACAAAAGGATGAAAATGGGCTAGAAAATGGTTTGGGTAAATCGTTCTAGAATTTGTTTAGTGTTTCTAGACAAACAGTAGGATCAAAATGGGCTAGAAAATGATTTGGGTAAAACTTTTCTAGAGACTGTTTGGTGCTACTATACTGGCAGTGAGTTCAAAATGATCTAAAAATGATTTTCGTAGCCCATTTTACAGACCATTTAGTTCTATTGTATTAATCCCAAATAGTGTTAAATGTTAGAAAATGTACATATTGAAGTCCCAAACATCTGTCCCTGCAATGAAAATAAAAACACACAAAACACATCAATAATAACTGAAAGAGAATCACAAAAGAAACCTTAGGTTGTCTCCCAAAAAGTGTTTGTTCTATGTCTGATCCTGACAAATATCTCAGACTGTATCAAACTCCAGAGGAGGATTGGTTAAAATCTTCCAATGAAGGTTGCAGTCGAGTGCACAGAACATCTCTAGGAATTGTGCCCTTTGCTGGCCTTTCAAAACAAATGAAATTGTTAAGGGTGATTTAGTCTTCGGTGCTAAAGATGAACAATATAAAGGTACCAGTGTGATGTTTAGCTCTAGATCTGGTGGATCCTCAAGTGTTGTCCTTAATTTGTTCACCCCTCCTCAATCACATCCCTTAACTAGTGGATGTTGCACCACAACATTAAAAGCTTTGAGAGGCATGAATGGTACATCAAATGGAGGAGCACATAATATAAAACCATGCTCCAAAGGGCATACAAGTGCAAATTTGTGTTGACAAGAAGATAGGGAAGAATTAAATTCCTCAACATCAATATAGTGAGTGTCATGAATAGGCAATAGATGCAACAATTTAGAGATTAAAAAAATGACTTCATCCTCACCGACCCTAAGAACTAACTGACTAGCACTAACATCAAGTGGCCCTAGGAGTGGCTAAAAATAGATTGCCTAAAATCAGACGGACATCAACATCCTCATCCATGTCTTGAATTATAAAATCAACAGGAAAATAAATTAACCAACTCTTCAATTAAACCCCTAGGTCAACTGCAGTTTAATAAGCTGCAGACACATCTGTGTGACCTGTGGTTCATTTAGATCTAGATTTTTGAATAATTTATACGGCTTCAATTTCACACCAGTACCTAGGTCAGCTAACACATTCTCACACAAGAAATTACCAAAAGAACAAGGGATATAGGATATAGCGTACCAGGGGATCTACGATAAAGCCTCGATAAATGGAATATTAATACATAACTGTTAAACATGTCGAGGAACTTACCAAACTGAGCATCCACATGCTCCTTATCCAATTGTGCTAGATATGGGATTTTGGGCTTATATTCAGGAATCGGCGCCTTGGTCACAGCTGCTGACAGAGTATGTGTCGCCCACGACTTGCCTTTTTTCTGAACTGCCTCTGTGGGTACTGCATAGATGAGTTAGACGATATAATATTAATAGTTTTTGGAACTTAAGTAAGTTCTCACTCGCCTCAGATCATAAACACATTCACATGCAGGCGGGTTGATTTCTGTGTTACTATGTAAAACATCTGGTTGTCTTTTCAAAACTCTTTTTACCAATTGCCCCATTTTCTTTTCTAGATTATGAAGGGAGGCTTCAGTGTTTCAAACAGAAGCTTTAAATGTCTAGAAATAGGTGTCAGTGAATTGGAAGAAATTAGAAAGAATCTCTTCCACATTCGGCTTTTGCTCCAGTAGAGGGGTCTGTTGCTACTAAAAGCCTGAAGGATGGTTGGGTCGCGTTCCTCCTTATGAAAATTTTGGATGTTTTCACCATCCTAGATTGTAGCTTTGACTGTACAAATTATTCTGATGTTTTTGTTATGACTGAATGGGATAATTATGCACTCCATGGCATTTTTATGTGTCCTGACCATCTTTAAAGAGAGACCTGCATCGACATCATAAAATTCTAGTTATTGTATTGGTCTATCTCAGGAAGTACCCCATCGTAGTTGCTCACTGTCATTTAATCGATGAGTTCTTAAGCTGCCCAAGGCATCTTACTATTTAGTGTCCCCCAATTGTTGCATTTATAGACTGTCTAGTACCAGAGTTTAGACTGCTGTAAAAAGTCTGAACCTGCATCGAAGTGAGAAGACTATGGTGTGGCTCTAATGGAGTAAACCTTCATAACACTCTCAAGTATCATAAAGGGTATCTGACTCTAGCTGAGCATAGGAGGAAATGTCATCCTTAGCTTAGTCATCTTAGTAGGTGGAAAATACTTGGCCAAGAATTCCTCAAATAACACATCCCAAAAGTCAATAGATACGCAGGGCAATGAATTGAGTCATTGCTTTGCGGGCCCCTGTAGAGAGAACATAAATAATCGCAACCTTCTAGCATAATCTGAGACACTGTTGATTTTGAAAGTGTCACGGATCTCCATGAAATTAGACAAATGTGTGTTGAGATCCTCGTCTATAGTCCATCAAACTGAATATACTGCTGGACCATCTGGATGACATTCGCCTTAATTTTAACATTTTTAGTCGCCATTATTGATCTAACTATACTAGATGCAGTGTCTGCCTTGTACGACCGAGGATAGTCAAACATCATCCATGGATTTTCCTCTACCAAGGCTGGAGTCTCTAATTGCTTTAAATCAGACTCAATTTCACTTTTGAGATCAATTGTAGCTTTGCCTTTCAGCACCTGACATTCTTTTCAATGTTGTAATTACTCGCGACGTTGAAGAAGAATTATGCGTGTAACATCCTCATCCCGAATCACTTCATTAATGTTTTAAATAATATGTTTAATAAAATTAAAGAGTTTTACAATAAAAATGAAGAAAATAAATGATTAGAAACAAAGATATGAAAGGGTGACAAAAGGGTGATAAAAGGGTGATGTTAAATAACCAAAGAAAGGACAAACCTCTAAAACAACAAAGTACACGTGGTGGAGGACCAAAAATGCGTGGTGGGGACGACCACGCGTAATTCCATGCCCACCACACGTACTCTACTAATTGTTGACAAAATATATATGTTCAAATGGTTTGCGAATTGATCATAATTCAAAGTTTCCTCTAAAGAGCTCCAAAGAAAGGAGAAGCAAAGGAAAGCGTGGAAAAGGGAGAAGAGAGTGAGGGAGAGTAGAAATTAACTAGGGAATTGATTTGAGTTATCAAATCAATCGTAGTTTTGAGCCGGGAACCTAGTAGTACAAGCGAAATAGGTAAAACTCAGAGTTTTCGTTAGTTTTTACGAGTTTTACTATAGTTGTTTCGAGTTGATTCTTGCTAGAATTAGTGATTATTGATAGAATTGAGTTAGAAATACGTTATATTATGTTATTACTGATTTGAGTAACGTTAGGAAAAAGGGTTAAGGTTCTGGCTAAGGTTTATAAAATTGAAAAGCGAAGTAAGCGAAACTATCAGGACGTGCATGAAGTTGATGGTTATAATGGAAACTATAGTTTATTGTTGATTGTATGTTATTAAATGATTGATATATGTTATAGGATGACAGCTTGGTCGAGTCAAACGGGACGTGAGTTCACACTGGTCCGAGTATTTTAGCTAACAGATGAGTATATCTCACTATCTAGATATTTTCAAATGAATGGTTATATATTTATGTGCGAATGAATTATGAATGATTTTACGTATATGGTTTGATTACTTATGAATGACGATAAGTGAATACAATTATGCTATCCATGTACCTATTCAAAAATGAAAATGAAACGAAAAGGAAAGTGAAACGAAATGATGATATATGTACGTACTTACATGATTACGATATGTGATATATAAAATGAAAAGGGAATCGTAGATACGATTCAAATGAAATAGGTACGCAAAACAAAAAAGGCATACGAAAAAGGTACATGAACATGTTTGTATTTTCATATGATATGTGATATGGAAAGGTAATAGAAAGGTGATAAATGATCGATCATTCGGAGACGGGAGTAGGGCAACAGAAGTTAGGTCCTGACGAATAGGAGGTGGAAAAATGTTTTCTAAATGAATAGGGTGACAGATCTTAGGATTTATTATGAACGAGTATGTTCAATTCAAACGTACATGAAAAGTAATGAAACTGAGTTAAAAGAATAGTTCAAAGACAAAATGAAACAGAAAGTAAAATGAAAAGAAAAGAAAGAAAGATCACTTTTGTATTTATGAATGATTGTTATACGAATGTTTATAATGTTTTTTAAAATGAATTAAATATTAGTCAGTGAGCTCGCAGCTCACACAACTGCAATGTTTGCTTCAGGTACAGGTATTAGCAGTGATAGACGTTTCTACTAGCATTGTCAAAGAGTGATTTGCTATAGGTTGGACAGTTGCTACCCGACTCACTTCTCGCTCTTCTACTGATGCCATTAGGAGATTTTGCATACATTTTGCTTGTTATATGACGAGATGTTGATATATGAATTAAATGTTGTTTTCTTTAGATTGATAGAGGTTGAGTTTGACAAAATTTATAGTTTGTTGATATATATATATATATGTATATGAGATTGTGTGATTGAGATTTAGATATATTAGTTGAGGTGTATTTTGCTAGATAAATGATTCTAGGTTTCAGTATTATTTGTATTGCTGAAATTTGTTTGCAGGAATACTATAGGGAGTTATAGTATATCCAGATTATAGCCGTTATATAACAGTTCTACGTAAAGTATGAACTTCCATAATAAAGAATGAAGGGCGTATTAGTGTAACACAAAGCTTAATCCATGGATGTGTTAACTAATACGATCGATTTTCTAAGTATATAATGGAATAACTATAAATGGGATATCCAATGTATTTGTATATGTGATCACTGAAAGGATGTTAAAGTTGAATAATGAGTAACAATATTGTATCGTATGCGAATTATGACAAAATTTTTAAAATATACGTAATTAATAAGGTAATTAGGATTGGACGTTTTACCTAACCTACGTTATCCAGCTGTAGAGACCAATATTTTAGCATTAAGTTCACACTCAACGCTTATAATTTCGTATACCCACTAATATCTATCCAAAACACATCCTAGATCATTATCAACACTCTCAACCTCCTTATCTACACATTCCGTAATAAATTTCACAACACCCTAACCAACACATCAAATCACACTTGCATATAATCCACAACTCATCTATAAATCACAGTTTACAATAATCCTACCATAACCCTTTAACAGAGCACATGCACCTTACTTTCCTATATACACACATATGTAAAGCATTTAAAAACACAACACCAATATCTATATACCAAACATACCACGTTCTCACACTAGTTATGATGCATTCAATCCATTTTTTAACATTTAATATGTAAGCACAACTCATTAACATTCACTAGTAGTGACACACAACCATTCTAATTATTCAGCCAAATATGTTCAATGCATATGCGTCATGTTTCATGGAATTCCTTTTTATTATTTCTCAGTGTCATGTTTTCTCTCCTAAAGGATGCTCTATCTGTTTCCCTTGGTTGTTCAATCAGTGTCCATACACTTAGAATTACTCAGTCTTGTATGACACCTTTTTATTCGGGCATGATAACATCTATACACTCTAACTCGAAATTATCATCATTTAATCAGTACCCAAGCACACACAATGCATCCATTTTAAGTAATCGAAACAACCAACATCAATCTAACACATCAAGGCATCCTAGTACACATCGCAAAACATGGTCATTCCATTTACCTATAAGCACACGAGTTTCTATTTCGTATTTATATATAATTTATGCACTTTAGCCAACCTACATAACCATGCAAAGACTATATATGGATAAGTAAGTGACGAGGTATACACTTACCTCCAATCTAGGTGAGCCCTTCCAACGGTAGCTCCAGTTATTTTGCAAGCTTCGATTCCTACAATATTAGTTAAAACAACACTCACATGTAAGATTTTTTAAACAAATTTACATCATCCAAGTCCTAATTCCACCTACTCCTCAATTTCCCCTCTTGCCTAACCCAAATCCTAATTCAGTTGTTTTTTATCTTATGATTCTGTTTACCCGTTATGAAATTCATCCTAAACAATACTAATTTCTTCATTGGCACCTCTAATTACACAAAATCCCTATTTTCGCTAAAACCCTAAAATCCCCAATCTGCCCCAAATTTCACGATTTTACATTTAATGTTTTCCCATATAGAAACTACCCTAAAAACCTATTTATCCACACAAATTTCACTTCATTTCTCATGAATTTTATGTAACGTTAGAAATTTTACCTTTCTTTAAGTTTCCCTCAAACTCTAAAAATCCATCCAACTTGTTTGGTCCACGTGTGGTTATGGAAATCCATGTGTGAGTGGGAAGAATTATCGTTTGGAAAGTCTTTGGAACATCTCTTTGGGCTTGGTGTTTGGTGTGGTTTATGTCTCGTTTGAGGCTATTTTATGTCCTTTAATGACGCGTCCATACCATCGATAATGTATATTTGGGGAAAATAATGTATGATAGTCAACATACGTTATTTATGTGAGTAATGTACATTACACAACAGTTTCCCAGAATAACGTACATTATTCTCAAGAGTAACGTATGTTACTCAGCATCACACTGTTGCTTTCTGTGTTTTTAACCACGTCTCATTCTACCACGATCCCCTCATGATTCCTAATACCCCTAATATTGTTTTTGCTTGATTTTTAACCTATGTTCATGGATAAAATTCGAGGGTATTACGTATATACCTTCTCTAACGTCGTCATCCACATTATTACATGTCATTTGATTACTCACTTTGTGATTATTGAAATAATAACAACAAAAGGTGGATGACTCTTGCACAATGTATGCACTACATATAGAACCTTCGACTTAAGCTTTATTACCAACAGTGTTCTTTAACCCGCATAGGAACCCAAAAATACAAAGTATGTTTTATGAAAATAAATTATGCATATATATATATATATAATCAATATTTATAATCAATATATCTATATACGTACGAAATATTGAACATACCTTTCCCACGAACAAACGACTAGTGTTCCAACATTTTTGTCCTTTTTTCTTCAAAAACAGTCAATTACTAAACTTTTGTAAATGTTTAGGTTACACACTTCAAAGAAGATTGATAACATATTTATAAAAAATTTGTTAGGAAAAAATACTGCCAAAATTAGCATCAACGAGGTCGCTCATTTTGGCGGTATTTTTTCCCACCTCATTCTAGATTGAGACAAAAAATTAGCGCCCAAGTGGGCGCTAAAGTTGGCCCGAAAACTTTCTACATGACTATACAAGGGGTCCATAAATTTTGTGAATTTATAATACAATTTTATTGGACGCTAAATTTTGGACGCTAATTACGTAGAATCTTGTAGTGTCTAAACCATTTACTGTTCTCATTTACAGATCTAATCCAAATACCATGTTATAGATGTATCTATGGCTTCTAACTGACTTCTAATCACCTTGTGCTCTATAAAACTGAACCTACTAAGTTAAAAAGAGCATGCTAGTCTTAATTCACGTACTACTCCCTTAGTAGTGACCTACTAAGGATATTTAGGATGTAATCTCTTTCTTTAAGGAACTACAAACATATGCCATCTTAAGCCTTGAGAAACCCATTCATGGAAGTTCTATCATAATATGCAAAGAAATAAATATGATAAAACTGAAAGTGCCTCATATTTTTAATTATGCAAATGGAATAACATTAATTGGTCTAAAGCTAATAGTAACATACCCAATCATACCACCTATCACTATGTTATGGTTGCATTAGATGTATGTCAAAGTATTCAAAATTTCATATAAAGTTTCATAGAGATTTTTGGTCTAAGAACACTGATGTAAGACTTGCATATGAGAATCATTTATGACTTAGAACCATGCAATGTTCTCATTAGTGGACTTAATCCAAATACCATGTCCTAGACATGTATCCATAATTTCTTAATGACATACAATGTCCTTGTGTTTTGTAAGATCAAACACATGAAGTTAGAAAGATCATGCTAGTCTTAATTCACATAATATTTCTATAGTAGTGACCAATTATGGATATTTAAAACAAAATCTTTTGTTTTAAGGTCATATAGATATATGCCTCACATATGCCAACTTAAGCATTGAGATACTCACTCAAGAAATTATATCAATCATTACGCACAGAGTTAACAGAAAGATAGAATGAATTGCCTTAATCTTGGGTGTAGTCTATAAACAATGTTTGGGGTTGGGGCTCAAGCTGAAATAGAGACAAGATATTAAAACATCCTATTGTACTGTCATTATATCTCTAATTATCATCAAGTAACTCTAATTATATCTCTAGTTATTATCAAGTCACTCTGTTTAATTCCTTATTTACGTATTATTAAAAACTATATTATACAAAAAAAATTTCATCATATTTTGCATATGAGTATTCTATTAATATCTATTAGTTAATTTTTAATTTCTATGTTTCTCTTACGCCTATTTCATTCAAAATTATTCAATTCATAGAACAAGAAAAATATATTATAAGTCATACAAAACATCAAACACACATTAATTTACATATAAATGAAGTGAACACATTATTCTCTACATATTTCACACATATGTACAATGCAAAAATGTGTGAGAGAGAGAGGGTTGTTCGAGCAACAGCTGACCGACCTGTGCACGTGAAAATTATAGTCGTTCCAAGTCCAAAAAGATAAGATACTTAGCGTGAAAAATAAGAGCAATTTTATTAGCCGCATACTCAATAAGTATA
>CANYCX011820162.1:0-12599 GCA_948193385.1 Breynia disticha f. nivosa | reverse complement strand
ATTAGGGTTTTTGGGAGCAAAGAGGAAAAGGTAAGTTCCTTACTCTAGGTTGAAATCTGTGTGAAATATGGTACATTTGGTAGGGTTTTGTTGGGTTTTCATAGTAGGTTATGAATCCATAAACATTTAACAGAAAAATAGTAGATTTTGGGAGATTGAAGGATTTAGGATTTATGGGGAAATTTAGGGATTTTGTGTAAATGGAAGAGTAATTGAGAAATTAAGTGTAGGATGATGTATATGATGTGAAATGTGTTATAATTTGTGTAGGAGGCGACAAACGGAACTCGAATCGGAGGTTAGTGCCGAATCGAGTCCGCGGGAAGTCAAGGTAAGTGTTCTTTAACGCTTACTACTAAATGCTTGCCTTTGTATGGTTAAGCTCATTGTGAATAATTTTTCTTTTGTTGAATTGGTTATGCTTTTATGTGGTTCTTTGGAATGAGTATGGATTATTTAGAAATATATGTGTGGGTCATACTTTGCATGCTTTGAATGAAAATTGGATAAACTATATGGAAAATGTGAAGCTAATTCATATAAGTAAATTATATGGGTATTAAGTGATAATTGTGATTGGATTGAATGAGATGGATAATATTATGGTGGAGCTGATTGAGTTGATTAAGGGCTAATGGCTGTGAAAGTGTGATGTCATATGAATTGTGCAAATATGCACTCTGATGGATTGTGATGATGTATATTTTGCCTGTATGTGAATATGGCCTTAGGGCATGTTATGAGCCTTTGGTGATAAAATGAATTATGGATGTTGTATATTGGTGTTGAGATTAAGCTATGAAATGCTTGGTTTGTGGTATGAAATGTTGTGGTGTGATAAATGTGTATAAATATGAGCATGAAGCTTAAAATGAATTATGTTTGAGCATCCATGTGCATGTTTTGAATGTTCTTTTATGAGTATGGTGATGAACTCCTATGAGTTACATATGATGTACATTTGGTTTATGCTATGAGTTGGCCTTATAAGCATATTTTGGCTTATGTTGTAAAATGGATGATTTGTGGAACATTCATGTGCATGTGTTTTTGAGAAATTTTAAGATGAGATTGGAAATGCATGAAGTTGCATTCACACATATCATTGTTGTGTTGGCATGAGCACATTGTATGTTCATACACTGAGATGAAAAGGAGCTTATGGCTCATATATAAAAAGGGAAGGCATGTTGTTCTTCCACATGGAAAAAGGGGGATTAGCCCAAGATTTGAGAACACAAGAGCTTGCCTCTTGATGTTATCTTTATACCGAGCGAGAGCACAATGCCGGGCGAGGTCCAAAGAAAAGCAAAAAAATAGAGGATTAGCCCAAGTGTATTGAGAAGGGAGTGGATTCTCTCTTACATTGTAAAAAGGGTTTTGCCCACAGTCTCAGAGATTGAGTGGACTCTCTCTCTTGCAAAGTTATGGCTCCAGAGCACAGAATATGCATGTGGAAATACATTAGCATTACATTTGCATTCATTATGCATACATGTTGTTGGTTGTATAGAAGTGAATGTGTATGAACTATGGTGATGATATGAGCTCAGACTTGGGTGATGAACATGTGATCTTTTTTGTTCCATGATGAAATGATGAGATTATGAAATATTGATGATGTGAATGCTAGCATAACCTAGATAATCTATGCGTGTATGTTATGACATGGTAGGTGTTTTATTGATGATAATAATATTTATGACATGTGTCTATGAATGGAATAAAGCTTGTATGTGCGTATGTTGATTTGTTGGGATTGATGGTCATGTGTTGTTTATGTTCTTAGAAATGAATGTGTGTTGGTTATGATATGAGATTTGACTTGTGTTTAAGCAAGATGTGTGTTATAGAATGAGTTGTGAGGATTGGATACAATCTTTTATGGTTATATGTTAATTTTGCATGAGATGTATGGTCTATATGGACTTGTGATATGTGTGGTGTTTGTTGGTGAGTGGATGATGAGAATGAGGAAGATGTGAATCTGTGGATAGGTATCTATATGATATGATCATTGCATGAGTGTGTTGATCGGTTTGTGACTTGTGCTATGACAAATGATGAATCCTGTACATGTATGTAGAATTGATGAATGCCGTGGTAAGTTGAGAATGTGTGTATGGTATGATATGCAATGGTGCTATACTTTGTTGTTTGTTTGTGGAATTAGATTTTAGGGTAAATTGGAAATGACATGAATGTGTGATGAATTTCTGCTTGTTGTGTTGTGTTTGGATTGATTAAGTAAGGATGTTGTGTGTGGCTTTAAGATGTATAAATTGGTTGGATAAAAGGCTATGATGTTTGGTTTGATATGTCTTAAACTTATATCGAAAGAGTAAGTCTCGGATGGAATTCAAAAGTGGACAGAATGGTTTTGAAGGTCCTTAACGTACGTTAATGCAAGGATTAAATTACGTTAAGGTGAATAATGTACGTTACCTAGATGGTAACATACATTATTCTTGACTTGGAAATGTGTAAAACTTGCTGATGAATAACGTGCGTTAATGACTTCATAATTAATATAATAAAATTTTTTTTAATAAAAATAAGAATTTAAGAGACAAAATGACATCAATAAACTATTAGAAACAAGTGTAAGAAAGGTTGATGAAAGGTTGATGTTAAGTGACTAAATAAACTACAAAAACTTCAAAATGGAGAACTACACGTGGTTAGGGAGGAAAAACGCGTGGTGGGCACGACCACGCGTACTCCACACCCACCACGCGTACTTCTCTGGTATTGGGAAAAAAATATAAGTTTTGTTTCATCGAAAACTTATTCAGAACCTTCAAGAACCTCGCAAATCTTCAGAGAAAAAGGGAAGAGGGAGAGTTGAGGAAGGTGAGAGAGATTAAGAGAGAGAGACATAAGATTTAGTTAGAAAATTGATTCGAGTTATCGAATAGATTCTAATCTCGAGCCGAGAACTCTGTGTTATAATTGAAATAGGTTAAACTCGAAGTTTTCGTAAATTTTTACGAGTTTTGTTATTGAAAACTTTGAGTTTTCTTAAGGTTAGGATTATGGTTTTGCAAAATTGAAAAGTAAATTTAACGAATTCATCAGGGCATGTATTATAAGTTTGGTTATATTAAATTTTATAGAAAGATTGGTATATGTTATTATAGGACGTTAGACCAGATGATCAGGACAGGATCAGAGCACGCAAAGGTCTGAGTATTTGCGTTGAAAGGTGTGGAGTCTAACTCACTTAAAATAGACTTAATATGTAATTGTAATATTATTGATATGTGATTGACTGATAAAACGTAAACTGGAAAATAATTGAACCTATATGATCAAAATATGATTTCGTGTCAATGATGAGTTATATATGGTGAAATGGATATGCTTATATATGTATATAGTATGAAATGCAAACAGATTATACAAAATAAAAGTATGAACAGGTACGTTTATGTTCATTATCGATATGCGTTACAAGTTTGCATTGATTGATATTTAATATGAAATATGGAAATACATTGAGATATGGATATGATAGATATAGATACAGATGTGATATGGTGTTGGTGGAGAGATGGATTGGAGATTAAATGATCAATCATATTGGAGAGGAAGCACAAAGAGGGGGATATTGAGCATATTGCATATGAGATTACGTTGCATGAAAATTGATAAGGAATATCGTATATGAATGATCATAGCGAAGAAAATGTAAAGGAATGAGAAAATTATGGTAAACTAAATTGAATTGAAATAGTAATCGTCTATACAAGTTTTACATTTTATTATTTTTATATTGAGAATTATATTAATTGATTATTATGTTTTTAATAGACTATTCACTAAGCCTACAACTCACGCAACTGTAATGTTTGTTTCAGGATCTAGTACAGTGCAAAGATAGAGACTTATATTTGATAGGTGGGTCGACTGCTACTCTCGGACCATTTTCTCTCTCCTCATCAGAGCTGGACCTTAGATGTTTGACGTTGTGTAAGATTTATATGTTCTATTGAGGTGTTTGTTTGTAAATTAGTTGATAATTGCCTGAGAACTATTGTTGTATTTAACTTGTTTTTATAGGAATAGAGCTTGTATTATGGGTATATCCAAGTTATAGCCATTATATAGCAGTTCTATGTAAAGTATGGACTTGCATATTAAAGAATATAAGGGCGTATTAGTTTAACACAAAGCTTAATCCATGGTTGTGTTAACTATTAGGATCGATATTCTAGGTGTATAGCAGAGTAACTATAACTGAATATACACATTATTGTATGAGTGATTAATGATATTAAAGGACATGATTACGATTGAAAAAGTTTTTAAAGATTATGAACTTTATTAAAAAGAAGAAAAGTTATTAGTAAATGATTAATACGTTAATAGGAATAGGACGTTTTAATTTGGTATCAGAGCAGGGATAGGATCCCTGGATATGTTATTGATATACAATTTGTGATTGCATTTGCATCATTACTATGTGAAATGTGTGTTTAATTAGTTCATTTTGTTTTATAGATATGTCAGAGCCCAGACATTCTATAGAGACAGAGGGAGCAGTGGACCCTATAGTATAGTTATCACGTGCAGGATCACGAGATACATAATATGATCCTAATTTCCACAGTATGGACCAGCTGCCTATCCTTACCCATCCCTACCTTACAATCCTATCTAAAGAGATCCACCTCTGACAGATTATTACATTAGAGCCAAAACTTTAAGGAATTGAATAAGTTGGGAGCTATAGAGTTCAGAGGTACCACAGATCCATGATTGGCACAGAAGTGGTTGGATCAGATAATCAGAGTCTTTGAGATGATGCAGGCTAGATGGAGGACAGTTTAGAGTTTACTATATCATTATTGTAGGGTGATGCATATGAATGGTGGAAGACAGTTCCCCATTCTCTAGAGTTTCCTTGAGTTATATCTTGGGAGGATTTTTCATGTGAGTTTAGGAAGAAATACTTACCTGAGGTGTACCTGAATGGAAAACGAAAGGAGTTCTTAGCTCTGAAGCAGGGGAAGATGACTGTAGCCGAGTACGAGTTACTGTTTACCCAGCTACCACACTTTGCTGCGAGCTACATTGCAACTGATTGGGATAAATGCAGATTATTTGAGGATAGCCTGAATAAGAAAATTGGCAAAAAAATCCCTAAAATAAAGACGAGTGAGTATATAGTGCTGAGGTATGCAGCAATTAGAGCTGAAGAACTTCTTAAAGTTGAATAGGATGAGAAAGAAGAAAAAGCAGGTAAACAGAAGAGAGTAGTGGCTCCAAGAGAGTCCAGTAGACCGGGTAAGATGACTGAGTTTACCCCTACTCTTACCAAATTCCAAGGATTTACTGTAAGTGACAGTGTCATGACCTGCTAGATTTTCTTGCCCATATTGTCGAGGCTTCATTCAGGTGAGTGTAGGTAGTTGACAAGAGGTTGTTTTGTATGTGGTCAGTAGGGACATTTTGCTAGAGATTGCCTTACTAGGAGAGATGCGGTTGGGACAGAGAGAGATGTATAGATACAGTCAGTGGCACGCAGTAGTAATCTGATGGATACAACTAGTGGTACTTGAGGACGGGGTAGAGGAGCTGCTTCTAGTTTAACATTTGGCCAAAGCAGAGGAGCCTATGGTACTCAGACTCAAGGACACGCTAAGATTTTTACGATGTCTCGAGAAGAGGCAGCAGATCCCCCTGAGATTATCACAGGTGAGTTATGTTTATTTGGTGTTTCTGTTTATATATTGAAAGATCCTGGTTCTACACATTCATTTGTAAATCCCAGAATAATACATGTAGTAAAAGTTAAACTTGAAACACTAACACAGAGACTGGGAGTTCATACTCTATTAGGCAAAATGATGTGGGTACATACAATATACAGAAATTGTAAAATACAGATACAAAGTACAAAATTAGTAGTTGATCTAATTTTATTAGATTTGACAGAGTTTGATCTGATTCTGGGTATGGATTGGTTAGCTCGTCATCAGGCTAAAGTGGACTGTTATACCAAAGAAGTCATAATTGAACCAAAAGAACAAAATAAAGTAATATTTTGTGGAAATAGGAAAATTGTGCCTAGTTGATTAATATTAGCTATTCAAGCTTTTAAGTTGATCCGAGATGGATGTGATGCTTATTTGGCTCATATAGTTGATAGAACAACAACAAATGAAAATGTAAAAGGAATACTAATAGTAGATCAGTTCCCTGATGTATTTCCAAAGGATCTCTCAGGATTACCCTTTGATAGAGAGACAGACTTTACTATTGAGTTGATTCCTAGTACGACACCCATATCCATACAGCCGTACAGAATGGCACCATCTGAACTATATGAATTAAAGAAACAATTGCAAGAGTTACTTGATAAAGGTTTTATTCGACCTAGTGTTTCACCCTGGGTAGCACCTGTTTTATTTGTTAGAAAGAAAGATCGAACATTATGGTTGTGTATAGATTACCACAAACTTAATAAAGTAATTGTGAAAAATAAATATCCACTACCTCGCATTGATGATCTACTTGATCAATTGCAAGGTGCCACAGTGTTTTCCAAAATTGACCTAAGATCTGGGTATCATCCATTAAAGATAGTATAGGAAGACATTCCAAAGACTGCTTTTCGAACCCGGTATGGTCATTATGAGTTTTTAGTAATGCCATTTGGTTTAACTAACGCTCCAGCAGCATTTATGGCACTAATGAACAATATATTCCAGTCCTTACTCGATTAGTTTGTGATTGTATTTATAGATGATATATTGATTTATTCGAGGAGTACCGACAAACATAATGAACATTTGCAAATAGTTTTGCAAATTTTACGAGAAAAATAGTTGTATGCAAAACTTAGCAAATTTGAATTTTGGTTGGATCATGTAGTCTTCCTAGGACACGTGATATCTGGACAGGTAATATTAGTGGATCCAAAGAAAATTGAAGCAATAGTGAATTGGGAACCTCCTAAGACAGTTACAGAGATACGTAGTTTCCTGGGTATGGCAGGTTACTATCGTAGATTTGTGGAGGGGTTCTTGATTATAGCTGAACCGCTGACTCGACTGCTGAGAAAGAATGTTTCTATCTAGTGGAACGATCAATGTCAGTAAACTTTTAATGAATTGAAATACCGATTGACCATAGCTCCAGTCCTTACGATTCCTTCGAGTGTAGGAGGTTTCGTTATTTACAGTGATGCTTCATATCAAGGACTTGGATGCGTGTTGATGCAAACCAGGAAAGTGATAGCATATGCCTCTAGACAACTCCGATCACATGAAACCAATTATTTAGTACATGATTTACATCTTGCCGTAGTGGTATTTGCTCTAAAGATCTGGAGACATTATCTATATGGCAAGACATTTCAGATTTTTACAGATCATAAAAGTCTGAAATACTTGATGACCTAGAAAGAACTTAATATGTGACAAAGAAGATGGTTAGAGTTGATGAAAGACTATGATTGCACAATTGAATATCACCCCAGAAAAGCAAATGTGGTGGCAGATGCACTGAGCAAAAAGTCGAGTGCTATTATATCTAGCTTACAGCTAACACGTATGACCGAATTGATAGCTTTACGAAGCTTGAATACAAAGTTAAAGTTAACTGAATCAGGAGTGTTAGTAAAACATTAATAGTTCGACCAATGTTGTTAAGAAAGATACAAGCAGCACACAAATGAGATGAAGAGTGTATCAAAATGATTGAACAGATTGATTAGGTTATTAAGACCCCATTTCGATTAGTTGATGAGTTATTGATGATTGGATCTAGAGTATGTGAACCTAATGATGAGGGGATCAGATTAGAGATACTGGATGAAGCATAGAATGCTCCAAATGTTATGCATCCAAGAATGAAAAAAATGTACAATACTCTGAGCAGCACTATATAGTTGAATTTTTATCCAGATGTTTAGTATGTCAATAGGTAAAGGCTATGGATTTTGTATCCAGATGTTTAGTATGTCAACATGTGTCTATAATGGAATAAATCTTGTATGCACGTGTGTTGATTTGTTTGGATTGATGGTAATGTCTTGTTTATGTTCTTGGAAATGAATGTGTATTGGTTATGATATGAGATTTGACTTGTGTTTGAGCAAGATGTGTGTTATAGAATGAGTTGTAAGGATTGGATATAATCTTGAATGATTATGTTAATTTTGCATGAGATGTATGGTCTATATGGACTTGTGATATGTGTGGTGTTTGTTGGTGAGTGGATGATGAGAATGAGGAAGATGTGAATTTATGGATAGGTATCTATATGATATGATCATTGCAAGAGTGTGTTGACCGGTTTGTGACTTGTGCTATATTGAATGATGAATCTTGTACATGTATGTAGAATTGATGAATGTCGTGGTAAGTTAAGAATGTGTGTATGGTATGATATAGAATGGGGCTATACTTTATGGTTTGTTTGTGGAATTGGATTTGAGGGTAAATTGGAAATGACATGAATGTGTGATGAATTTCTGCTTGTTGTGTTGTGTTTGGTTTGATTAAGTAAGGATAGATGTATAAATTGGTTGGATAAAAGGCTATGATGTTTGGTTTGATATGCCTTAAACTTGTATGGAAGGAGTAAATCTCGGATGGAATTCAAAAGTGGATAGAATGGTTCTGAAGGTCCTTAACGTATGTTAATGCAAGGATTAATGTACATTAAGGTGAATAACATACGTTACCTAGATGGTAACATACGTTATTCTTGACCTGGAAATGTGTATCTTGCTAATGAATAACGTACGTTAATGACTTGATAAACATACGTTAATCTGGTCCAGAAACCTTATTTTAGCTCGAATAATGAGCTAATGAATATCTGAAGAGAGGAAATGACCTAGGATGATTCCAAAGACTTAAAACACATTAAAGAATTGTTTATGGCATGACTACGGTGAGCCATTAGGAATTTTGGCGCGAAGACGGCTTTGTGTTCCACAAGCACACCCATTTTGGCCGAAGGTTCCCTTGCACCCCAGCTTAACAACACTAGGGTTCACTTACTGAGTATTTTTAGATATTCACCTTTGTTTTACTGTTGAATGTGCACAGAGTGACAGGTATTAGTGACGGGACTACGTGATCGGCGAGGCTAAGCGGTGCGATACTGAAGGTCGAGCTCCTAGTTTTTGGTTGTGTGTATGTTGTATGCCTACGAACATTTAGTATAGATGAGATGTACTAACATGGTATGCAAACCATTTTCCATTTCTTCCACATTTCAAATTATTGTTTAGTTTATGGTATTTGCTAATATGTTTGAAAAACTAATTATCTTGTTATTCTCTCTCAAATGATTTATGTTTTAAAAAAATGGTGCAAAAATTATTGTTTATTCAAAAATGAAGTTAAAGATTTTGGGGTTCGCAACAGTTGTATGGTTAAATATGATTAGTGTTAATCGTGTGTTATAATTATGTGTGTTTGCATGTTTTTTTTGATGGTTTGATGTTGTGTGTACATGTGATGGATTGGTTTCTTGACATGAACTACAAATATGGCATGAGGCAAAATGATGTTGATGCGACTTGCTAAATGCGTACATGTGAATATGGTCTTATTGAAGAATTATGATTAAGTGATGATATAGATGTGGTTGTTTGAAATTGATCATATGAATGAAATGAAAAAAATAATATAATGATGATGTGTTATGCGTGTCTGTGTTGAAATGTGTACTTTGAATGGCTTGTGGGGTGTCTCAGCATGTGAGGAACTGGATTATTTATCGTGATTTGAAAATTTAGCATGATGCTAAAATGTGTTTGATTTGGAAGGTTGCATTTGTGTATTCGAATATGGTTTGGTTATTGAATTTGTGATAATAGGATGAGGCAAATGTAATTGTTTGAAAATTTAGTACGTGAGAAAAATGATGTGATGTGATCGTTGGAAATGAAGGGTATGAATGAAATAAGGTGAAAGAGATAATTTGAAATAAATGTAGATAGAGTACAAGAACCCAATATTAAAGAAATAAGATGGGTTTGAGTTGTCGCCAATATTGTAAATGATATGAAATAAAAGAGATGGGCGCGATTTGTCTCCAATATTGATTGAGAATTTGGCATAAAAGTACCCGTAATGGAAAAAAAATAAGAAAAATGTCCATGTGGATTGCTTTGAAATTGTTGGCGTGAATGATGTTGTGTTTTTGTTTGTAAGTGCATTCATTGGCATTTCATCATTATATTATTTTTTTCATTTCATTCATATGAAATATGAGAAATGAGGCCCAAAAGTATGAGTTAATTAAATGAATGAATGGGGCCATGAACCCAAGATATGAAAATGGGGCACAAAAGTATGCGTCAAATGAGAAAAGAATTGCATAACTTGTATGAGCACACATCACGAGCATTCATACGTACTTGCACGATGTAAATAATGTCTTTGAGTTTTATGCGCATGAATGTGTGATTTTGAGATGATTGTGGTATGGTTTGTTTGACTGCTCAAAGGTTGATTTATGATGTGAATGATGTTGTTCAAGTTGGGAATTTGAAAATAAATCTTTGAATGTAGGGACTTGGTTGAAATGCTGCTTGAAATGTGTGGGATGAATGTGTGATTGAGTTTTCATGTTGTTGAACTGAAAATGAATGATTTATAGTTGAGGAACATGACAAATGGGTTGGGAAACAATTTAGGGAAATCGTTTGCTAACATGTACATGGTTACTGGATGGAATTGAGGCTCCCGAACTAGGAACAACATGAAAATGAGCTGGTTCACAGGATGCACAAACCGTGCACCAAATCGTTTACAACCTATTGGCCAAAATTGAATGTGCACAAGCTAAATGGTCTGGTATGCGGTTTGCTCAAACCGTGCACCATACTGTGAACACTTTGAAAGGCGTGTTTTTCAAGGTATTTTAGGTCTGAAACTCGACAACCATACTGTGCACCAATGTGTGCATATTTAAATGGAATTAAAACATGAAAGGTACTAGTAAAGACTAAGAACAAGATTGATCATTTCTAAAACACCTAGTAAGAAAGATAGGAAAGATGACCTAAATCGTGTGTGCATAAATGAACGATTGCAATGAGCTATATGGTTGGAATAGTGGCATGGGGGAATATGCACTCACTGAGTTTTAATACTCATTTTGTTTTTCCTTGTGATTTATGTGCAGGTTAAGAGGATTTTCACGAGGAAAGTCGGTGGTGCACCATGAGAGAATTTAATTTGAAAACTTACAGGATTTTGTAAAATCATCTTTAAATAATGCATGTATTTTATAATCTCTAGATAATCATTTCATGAATATAAAGTTTCTGCATTTAAATTTCACGTTACTTTTATTATTGTAAGTTCTCATAGTATGGTGACATAATAGTTGACATTTGTTTTAAAAATGCAAAAACATTACACAGATTTTTGTTAATTGAACATAACTAGAAATAGAAATTTTGCCATCACAATAATATTTAATAATTAAATATAATTAATGTGATAATTTAATAAAATTAATATTTAATTTATAGTGAAAATAAATATAATAATAAAAACAAAATTAATAATAATAGTAATTAGAATATCAAATTTATTGATAATAAAATATTATTTATATATTGTAATGTATTTTTTATAATAAAAATAAAACAACAACTAATTAGATATTATTAGTAGTATTTATTTAAGCTGGATGAATATTGTGACTAATATAATTATAATTTGCAATAACCCACCGCATCGCATGGAGTCCAACCGCTAATTATTTTAGCGTTCTATTTCATTTTAAAAAAAATTCAATTTCACATTCAAAATTTTCTTAATTTTGTATTTTGAAGCAAATTTATTCTCACTCCTATTTTACAAATCCCTCCTTTTATTTTTCTTTCTATACTTCATCTTTGTTTGGAAAAGATGTTTAAAAACCACCAAATGTTATAAACTTTTTATTTCAGTCATTAATTTCAAAAACTAACAAAACATCTCAAACTTTAGCTTCGCTTAATTATATTGTTATTGATCCAAATTGACATTTTTTTATAATATAGTTGCAATAAAAATATAAATTAGTATTCCTACATCAAAATATGTTTTAACACTATAAGTTATGTTTTTAGCCTCTTCCTAGTAAAAATTAATTTTGAAAGATTAAGATTCTTGAATCTAAAATAAAAAAAATAATTTTAATATAAAAAATATTTGGGATTTTTTTAATTATTTTATGCTTTTATCTTTCTGTTGATTTTATGTTGTGTATTATTACAAATAATATACAAATTACTTGAACGATAATAATAAGGGCAAATTATTACTATTTCTATCAATTTAAATTTTTTTAATCTAATAATCAATCGAGATTTAATCTATAATAAATAAGTCTATTATAATATTTGTACTAAGGGCGAATAATTACCATTTCTTTCAATTTAATACTTTTTGAAAGAATAATTTAGTCCGCCCATGATGTTCGGATTGTCAAATATATATAATTAAGTTTTGGAACTTAATTATTAGTTATTTGGTGAAAGGATTAAATTAGAAACACTTAATGTTTAGGGACTAAATTGTAATTTGACCCAAAAGGTATCAAATCACCAAGAGATACCTAGAATTCTATAAATAAGA
>CANYCX011819216.1:0-10788 GCA_948193385.1 Breynia disticha f. nivosa | reverse complement strand
GAAACATTAATGGTGGTTGGTGAAAAGAGGAGGAATAAGTTATGCTAAGGGCAGGTAATAGAACATTAATGAGAGTGAGAGGAAAAAGATAGAGTAATTGAGCTACCTAAATACATATGCATAAAAACATCATTAATATTTTGTCTTTGCATAGTTCCATGCACATGAGGTTAATATGAATTCATAATTTGTTTAATAGGAGGTCCAAATCACGGTGAGGGAGGTTCCTAACCGAGCCGTTAGGCGTTTCTTGCAAGGTAAGCAACACAAATGAAACTTCCCTTTTATTGTATGCTCTTTGTTTGCGAAATGTTTGAATTGATTGTTACATAATGTGATGATTATATATGTTTCTTGTATGGTTGATTATGATATACCTAATGAGATGATTAGGTATGTGGTGTATATAGTTGTTGATATGGTAGATTATGTATAGTGCTTGTACAAATGATTATAACATTAAGCGATGATTTTGTGTATTGCTTGGATGTTGGTTATAATTGGTTATTCTTATAGTGCTTGTGGAAGAGGAAATGGATGAGTTGGTTACTTGTGTGCATATGTTCATTAGGTATGTTTAATGAATTCTTGTGGTTGAATGCATCATTGGATGTATAATAGGGCATGAAATTATATTGATGCTTGATTTGGTTATATGGATGTTGCATATGACATTCATGCATATTGGGATTTTAGGAAGCAAAAATGAAATAAAAAGATAGCTCTTAGTGAGAATTGAAATAAGAGAGTGGTTATGGCTCTTGGGAGCATAATTAGTATATATCACATACTATACCGTGACATAGTGGAATGACTCAGTACACTTAAAAGTGTTCGGGCGTGCCAGACCAAGTAAGGGCGATATTCAGGCCATGTAAGGGCGTAAAATCTATGGTCCATAGTACTTTATAAACAATACTCTCGGCCGACGAGGCCCGTTTCCAAACGTCAATAATAATGGTGAAGAAAGGGTTTCAGTTGAAACTAAAGTCTGGAATCTTGAGTTGTCACATTAAGAGATGCATTAGGGATCATGCATTCGCATTTATCATATCGCATCTAATGTGACTACATGTGTATGTGCTTTAATGATTAGATTGATTGTGTGAATAAAGGAATTGATGGAATGTATGGTAGATTATGAGAATGATGAGCTTGTTATGATTGTGAATTATGATTTGAATTATGAATGTAGTGGAAACCAAGCTATGTGAAATTGAGTGTAAACATTGGTATGTTCTTGTGGAAATTTTGAGTGAATGTGTTTGGAAATGGATTAGTTTTTTCAATAAATGGTATGTTATTATATGGTTATATGGTTGAAGGTTGATTGCATGTGATTATATGTGCAGTTAAAATGAAGTATGATGGTTGATGAGTGAATTGAGATGATAATTTGTGATAGGAAGTGTTGGTAAAAATGAGTACTATGATTCTTGAGTTTTCTTACAGGAAACCAGAGATCCACACGTGGTGGCAACAATGTACGCGCACTCACTGTGATCATGCGTATTTTTTCCACGACCACGGGTTTGTTTGCACCAAAACTACGTGGTGTGGTATCGACAATGCGTAGTCGTCTACCACCATGCGTAGTTGATGCTGATCACGTGTGTATCTTTGATTTTTGAATGTTTAGTATGGGTTGTTGCTTGAAACTGAATTTTGTTCGAGTGTCTGATTACGATGTGATTAACGGATGATATAATATGAAATTAATTGAGATTTTTTATTTGTTATGAATTGAAATGAATGTGAATAAATTGAAATAGGGAATGATGTCCATTTTGGTAAGTGTTGCTTATTGAGTCTCGTGACTCACTGCATTTTATACCTACCGTGTGGGCAGAGACTTGAGGGGATTTTCTTTTGGACGAGAAGGGTAAACCATTTGCTCGATTTCGAATCCGACACAAGAGATCGAAGAACCGAGGTGGGCTGTGCACTAGGATGGATATTGTTTTATGTCATATATATAATTGTAATGAACATGATGGTGCATACCTTTCTTTTGTTAGGTTATAATTGAAATAGGATCAAATAGATTCCTTTTCTTTTGTAACCATAGTCATTTTGTAAACGTTGGTGAGTTTTGGAATATTCGTTCTCAAACATTGTAAAGTTTTATTTCAAGTAATGAATTGTATACTTTTCTAAATTGTATCTCTACTTGTTCTTTCTAAATACTATGATGTCCAAATTCAAGTATCACCACGAGAGGATTAATGTATTAATATGAGGTGGTAGTCAAATTTGGGGGTCACATTAATGGTATCAGAGCCTAGGTTGTTATAAACGTCGATTCCTGATGTCTTAGGTCTTAAGGCATGTATTATTCGAATTTTTTAAAACAAGTTTTCATTGCATGCATGCGATATTTTTGATAGTGCATTGTTTTTTTCATTCTTTCTAAATGAGAGTCCTTTTTCTGTTTCCATGATTTAGAATGGAGAAGGGACAATGAGATAGTGCACACGAAGCTGATGGTTCTTTCGACTCGATCCAGGGAAATGCTAATGTTCCCAATGCAAGTGAACAAGCATCGTCCAAGCCTCAGGCACAAGCTTAGCCTTAGGCCGTCCAACAACTCTTAGACCTTATAGGGGAAACCGTGAGAGAGCAATTACCTCAAGCTCAGAGGTTGGAAGTTGATCAGAACTATGAGCAGATCCAAAAGCTAGGAGGAAAGACTTTTTCTTGCACCACTGATCCCTCTGTTGCTGAAGACTGGCTAAGGGGCATAGAGAGTTTTGAGGAGGACGAATTGCAGCTTTGTGCAGAAAGTTCAGTACGCTACCTCATTGCTATAAGGGGAAACAGTAAATTGGTGGGATATAGTCCCTGGGAGCTTGAATGAACGTCTCACCATGACTTGGGAGGAATTTCAGAGAATTTTTGCTGAGAAGTACACTCCACTAGTGTACAGGATAGAGAAGAAGGCAGAGTTCCGTAAGCTAGAACAAGAAGATCTCTCAGTGTCAGACTATGAGGTGATGTTTACCCGACTCTCTAGATACGCGCTAGATGAAGTAGCGACGGATGAGTCTAAACGAGACCGCTTTAAGATGGGGTTGAAGCGGGAGATTCAGCTCTTGCTGGCAATACAACCTGCCAGTTATTTAGCTCTGCTTACTACTACTTTACGAGCAGAGAAAGCTCTTGGAGAGGAGAAGCCTCCAAAGGCCAAGAAGGCCAAAGCTCTGGTGGCGCGAAGAGTTCCAGTTCTCAAGGGTCAGGAGTGACCAAATCTAAGAAGTTTGGCGACAGAGGAGCTGGTTCTTTAGGGAGAACTTTTTCCAGGCACAGTGACCGGAGTGTGTCTGATGGAAGGAAGTGGGCAGACATTGTCTATTCTTATTGTCAGAGGAAAGGGCATATGGCGAAGGATTGCTTCAAGAAACAGAATGATGAGGCTAAGGCTCAGCGTTCCCAGAGCAGTGTTGGGGGTAACTAGAGGAGTGCCATTGGAAACAGAGGTAGAAGAGCACATTCTGGGCGAGCTGGATCACATTCCAAAGGTTCCCATCCTAACCATCCACCAGCCCCAATACACCTCAGGCCTGGATCTATGCTATAGCCCGAGCAGATGCAGTGGATGAGCCTAATGTTATTTCTGGTATTGTTTAGATTTCAGGTCTTCCTATTTATATGCTCATAGATTCTGGTGCTTCATGTTCATTCATTGATTGTGATCATGCCTTAAAATTTAATGTGGGGGGGCGTAGAGACGTTAGATTATATTATAGAGTGGTCAATGCAGTCTGGGGAAGTGGTGAGAGTGAAAAAGGCGGTCAAAGTTTGTTCGATAGTGATAGGCGACCGTGAATTCCCTGCGGATTTGGTGGTGATCCATTTAGAGAATTTTGGACTGATTTTGGGCATGGGTTGGCTCTCGAAACATAGAGCCATGGTGGATTGTTTTTTGAAAGAGGTGTCAATTAAGGTTGAAGGGCAGAATGAAATATTGTTTGTGGGAGATAAAAGAGTAGTGCCCTCTTGTATGATATCTGCTATACAAGCCGTGAGCTTGATGAAAGAAGGATGTGAAGTGGATATAACGAAACTTAGTGCGGGGGTGTCCAAAGTTCTAGTGGTATACGAGTACCCAGACGAATTCCCAAAGGATTTGGCTGGATTACCTCCTAGTAGAGAGGTAGATTTTGAAATTGAAACAGTACTAGGAACATGTTCAATATCGATAGTACCCTATCGAATGACACCAGCTGAATTGAAGAAGCAATTGGAGGAATTGCTTGATAAGGGGTTTATTCGGCCTAGTATTTGTCCAAGGGGGCGCCTGTGTTTTTTGTAAAGAAAAAGGATGGTAGTAACAGTTTATGTATCGACTACTGTCAGTTGAATCAGATTACGATAAAGAATAAATATGCCTTACCCCGAATTGATGATCTTTTGGATTAGTTGAAAGGAATTGTAATTTTCTCAAAAATTGACTTAAGGTCGGGGTACTAGCAGCTGAGGATAGAGGAAAAGTCAGTGCCTAAGACGACAATTTGGACCCGTTATGGCCACTTTGAGTTCACGGTGATGCCATTTGGGTTGACCAATGCCCCAGCTGCGTTCATGTCCTTAATGAATAAGATTTTCCAGCCCTATCTAGATACCTTTGTGGTGCTTTTTATCGATGATATCCTCATTTATTCTAAGAGTCAAGGTGAGCACAAGGAGCACCTTCAGATGGTATTACTGATATTGAGAGATAGACAGATGTATGCGAAGTTTTTGAATTGTGAGTTCTGGCTATAGGAGGTTGAATGTTTAGGTCATGTAATCTCCAAACATGAGGTACACCCATCCTTCGAAGATTAAAGCTGTGGAAGAGTGGAAAGCTCCAAAGAAAGTGACAAAAATATGGAGTTTTCTAGGCTTGATATGGTATTATCGACGATTCATTCAGGATTTCTCAATCCTTGCGAGACCTCTGACCAGTTTGTTGAGAAAGAATGTCAAGTTTGAGAGGGGTCAAAAATGCTAGAGGAGTTTTGAGGAGATTAAGAAGAGGTTGAGTGAGGCTCTAGTATTGACTCTACCGTCAGAGGACGGATATTATGTGGTCTACACTGATGCTTCTGGGATGGGATTAGGAGGTGTATTGATGCAAATGGAAAGGTGATCGCATATACCTCGAGACAGTTGAGGCCACATGAGCTGAATTACCCGACGTATGACTTGGAGCTTGTTGCGATAATTCACGCTCTAAAGACTTGGAGGCATTATCTTTATGGAGAAACCTTCAAGATCTTTATCGATCATAAAAGTTTGTAGTATGTTACTACCCAGAAGGAGCTGAATCTTAGACAACGGAGGTGGATTGAGCTGTTGAAGGATTATGATTGCTCGATTGAATATCACTCGGGCAAGGCTAATGCAGTGGCTGACGCTTTAAGTAGGAAGTCTCTAGTGAAGGATGATGGTATATCCTACAATATAGAGTCTTTGTTTGTGATTCGAGAATTGCATTTAGAACTCCAAGTGATTGAAGAAGGATTGCTGGCAAATATATTGGTGATACCGATACTTGGAGAGCGAATAATGGAGAAATAGATGGATGATGAGAAGCAGAGGCTTGCTAGGAAGAAAGTGGAGAGAGGTAGAGACACACCGTATGAATTGGATGATCAGGTAATCCTATACTATGGAAAGAGGTTATGTGTGCTGAATTTTCCGAAATTGAAAGTAGAAATCTTGCATGAAGCACATTCTTCACGATATTCAGTGCAGCAGGCAATACCAAGATTTATATAGACTTGAAACAACAGTATTGATGGCTGGGTATGAAGAAAGAGATCGTGGACTTTGTGGCTAAGTGTTTGAGTTGTCAGCAAATTAAAGCTGAACACCAAGCTCCAGCTAGAAAGCTTCATTCCTTAGCTATTCCAGAGTGGAAATGAGAGTGGATAACTATGGATTTTGTGGTTGGATTTCCCAGAACATTCCGAAATCATGACGCAGTATGGGTGATAGTAGACAGATTGACAAAATCTGCACATTTTCTGGCAATTAGGCAGGATGATTCTCTGGATAAACTGGCAGAGAAGTATGTCGCCGAAGTGGTTAGGCTTCACGGTCTAACGTCTCAAAATTTTGATATAATTTAAGATTTTAAATAAATATATGGAAAATGAGAGTAAATTTTTTGCAGTTAGAATTTAAGAAATAAGGTGAGTGGGAATTTATTTATAGAATTATAAATCTAGAGGAAATTATAATAGAGACTAATTAAACCGATCGAAAAAGAGGTTATGAAATGAACAGTGAACCAAGAACCCACAGGGGCAAAATCGTCCAAATCGATTGATTATAAACCTTAGTTGTTCCATTCTTTCTCTACACTTACAAAATCACGTTCCTCTCTTCCATATTCTCTCTCCTAAGCTAAAAACCTAGTCATCATCTTTCCTTGTGAAACCCTAGTGTCCAGGAGTTCCAAAATCAGTTTGTGAACAAGTTTCGATAACTTTTCTTATGAGATTTTCTTAAATACCGTTTTTGTGCATTAACCCTAGTTTTCGATGTCATATCTCTTTTGTTTGAGCTCTGATTTGAGCAAATAATAGCTCATTGTAAAGCTTAACATGTATACTATCTATTAATAACCATGTTTGGTGTTAAATCATGTTTTAGGTGCTCGAAATCGGTGTTAGAAAGCAACCCATATAATGTGTCGAGTTTATATGGTCAATTTATTTGGGTGTTAGAAAGCAACCATATATCCATTAATAACCATGTTTGGGTTTCTTAGATCGAAGTTCTTTTCCAAGTTTCGTCGCTTAGGTAAGTTTCCTTGGGGTCCATTGATAGTGTTTAATGGTCAATTTATTTGGGTGTTGGATGATGATAGAGATTGGAAAAATGGTAGAATGATATTTAGGGTTTTGAAAGGAAAGTCTTAGTAATTAAGACATCTAGTAGGTGTTGGATGTTAGAAATCACAAAACCATACCAAAATGAATTTGTGAGAAGCATTAGTGGTGGTTGGTGAAAAGGGAAGGAAAGTGTTATAATAAGGGTAAGTAGTAGAACATTAATGAAAGAGAGAAGAAAGTCTTGATTCCAACTCCGATGCCAGAGATCGAAGAACCGAGGTGGGATGTGCACTAGGGAATAATTTTGTTTTATGTTATACTCATATTTGTAATGAACATGATGGTGCATATCTTTCTTATGTTAGGTTGTAATTGAAATGGGATCAAATAGATTCCTTTTCTTTCATAACGAAAAACATTTTTGTAAACCTTGGTTAGTTTCGGAATGCTCCTTCTCAAATGTTGTAAAGTTTTATTTTAAGAAATGAATGTATATTTTTCCTAAATTTGTATACTTTACTTGTTCTTTAGAAATAATAATATGATGTCCAAATTCGAATATCACCGCGAGAGGATTTATATATTAACATAAGGTGGTAGTCGAATTTTGGTGTCACAAACGAAGTGCCGATTTCCATTGTTTTTGACAGGGATCCTTGGTTTACTTCACATTTTTGGGGTAGTTTGTAGGAAGCTATGGGTACAAGACTGCATTTTAGTATAGTTTTTCACCCCCAGACTGATGGACAGTCAGAAAGAACGATACAAACTCTGAAAGACATAATGAGATCTTGTATTCTGGAGTTCAGAGGCAACTGGGATGAGCATTTGCCATTAATAGAGTTTGCGTATAACAACAGTTATCATTCCAGCATTGGAATGTCACCATACGAAGTTCTGTATGGTAGAAAGTGTAGAAGTCCAGTGTTCTGGGATGTTGAAGGACTGAGACAGATTGAAGGCTCAGAATTGGTGCAACAGATAGTGGAGAAAGTTCAAGTGATTAAGAAATGTATTAAGGCTGCCAAAGACTGTCAGTAGAGTGACACTGATAAACATCGGCAGGAAATCACTTATGAGGTAGGTGAGAAAGTGTTCTTAAAAGTATCGCCCTGGCAGGGAGTTCTGCGATTTGGAAAGAGCAGAAAGCTAAGCCCGATGTTCATTACAAATATGAGATTGTGAAAAGGGTCAGACCTTTATCTTACCAACTTAGATTACCTGATGAACTTTCGAGATTACACGATGTGCTTCATGTGAGTATGCTGAAGCGGTATAGATCAAATCCCAGCCATGTAATTAAGGAGCCGAAAGTGGAAATTTTGGAGGATATGTCATATAAGGAGGAACTAGTGGAAATCCTAGATCGGATGGTTCATAAGCTGAGGAACAAAGAAATTCCAATGGTAAAGGTGAAATGGAGTTTCCATTCCCCGAAAGAGGCCACTTGGGAGGTCGAAGGGGAGATGCGCAGACGTTATCCTCACTTATTTTTTGATTCAGGTACGATTTTAAATTTTGAGGATGAAATTTTCTTAAGGGGTAGAATTGTAATGTCTTGAAATTAGATATAATTTAAAATTTTAAATAAATATATGAAAAATGGGAATAAGTTTTTTGCAAAATGTTTTAAATACTAAGTCGTTGGAAAGAGTTGAGAGCTAGGGTAAACAATTACAAAATTAGAGGAAATAAGAATGAGAATTAGTTGAATTGAGCAGAAAAGAGGTTACGAAATGAATATTGAACTAAGAACCCACAGGGGCATAATCGTCCAAATCAATTAACTATAGACCTTAGTTTTTTCCATTCTTTCACTACACTCACACAATCACGTTTTCCTCTCCATATTCTCTCTCCAAAGCTAAAAACTCTTATCATCATCTTTCCTTGTGAAACTGTAGTGTTTGAGCTCTGATTTGGGCAAATAATAGCTCGTTGGAAAGCTTAACATGTATACTATGTAGTAGTAACCATTTTTGGTGTTATGTTTTAGGTGCCCAATCAGTGTTAGAAAGAAACCCTTATAAAGTGACGAGTTGGGGTTTCCTAGACCGGAGTTCTTTTATGTGTTTTGTTACTTAGGTAAGTTTTTTGAGAGTCTATTGATGGTATTTTAATGGTCAATTTATTTGGGTGTTGGATGATCAGAGAGATTGGAATAAGGGTAGGAGGATGTTTAGGGTTTGAAAGGAAAGCCATCAGAATTAGGCCATTTAGCATATGCTGGATGGTAGGAATCATAAAACTATACCAAAGGAATTTGTGAGAAACATTAATGGTGGTTGGTGAAAAGAGGAGGAATAAGTTATGCTAAGGGTAGGTAATAGAACATTAATGAGAGAGAGGAGAAAGAAAGAGGAATTGAGCTAGCTAAACACATATGCATAAAAATATCATTAATTTTTCATCTTTGCATAGTTCCATGCAAATGAGATTAATATGAATTCATAATTTGTTGAATAAGAGGTCTAAATCACACTGAGGGAGGTTCCCAACCGAGCTGTTAGGTGTTTCTTGTGTGCATATGTTCATTGGCTATGTTTAAGGAATTCTTGTGGTTGAATGCATCATTGGATGTATAATAGGGCATGAAATTATATTGATGCATGATTTGGTTATATGGATGTTGCATATGACATTCATGCATATTGGGCTTTTAGGAAGAAAAAATGAAAGTAAAATGATAGCTCTTAGTGAGCATTGAAATGAGGGAGTGTTATGGCTCTTGGGAGCATAATTACGGTTAGTATATATCACATACTATACTGTGTCATAGTGGAAAGACTCGGTACACTTAAAAGTGTTCGAGCGTTCCAGGCCAAGTAAGGGCGATATTCAGGCCATGTAAGGGTGTAAAATCTATGGTCTATAGTACTTTATAACCAATACTCTCGGTCGACGAGGCCCATTTCCAAACGTCAATAATAATGGCGAAGAAAGGGTTTAGGTTGAAACAAAAGTCTGGTATCATGAGTTGCCACATTAAGAGATGCATTAGGGATCATGCATTCGCATTTATCATATCGCATCTAATGTGACTACATGTGCATGTGCTTGAATGATTAGATTGATTGTGTGAATGAAGGAATTGATGCCATGTATGGTAGATTATGGGAATGATGAGCTTGTTATGCTTGTGAATTATGATTTGAATTATGAATGTAGTGGAAACCAAGCTATGTGAAATTGAGTGTAAACATTGGTATGTTCTTGTGGAAATTTTGAGTGAATGTGTTTGGAAATGGATTAGTTTTTTCAATAAGATGGTATGCTGTTATATGTTATATGGTTAAAGGTTGATTGCATGTGCTTTTATGTGCAGTTAAAATGAAATATGTTGGTTGATGAGTGAATTGAGATGATAATTTGTGATAGGAAGTGTTGGTAAAAATGTGTACTATGATTCTTGAGTTTTCTTACAGGAAACTAGAGATCCACACGTGGTGGCAACAAAGTACGCGCACTCGCTGTGATCATGCGTACTTTTGCCACGACTACGCATTTGTTTACACCAAAACTACGTGGTGTGGTAGCGACAACGCATAGTCGTCTGCCACCACGCATAGTTGATGCTGATCACGTGTGTATCTTTGATTTCTGAGTGTTTAGTATGGGTTTGTTGCTTGAAACTGAATTTTGTTCGAGTGTCTGATTATGATGTGATTAATGGATGATATAATATGAAATTAATTGAGATTTTGTATTTGTTATGAATTGAAATGAATGTGAATAAATTGAAATAGGGAATTATGTCCATTTGGGTAAGTGTTGCTTGTTGAGTCTCGTGACTCACTGCGTTTATGCCTACCGTGTGGGCAGAGACTTGAGGGGATTTTCTTTTGGACGAGAAGGGTAGACCATTTGGTCGATTCCGACTCCGACGCAAGAGATTGAAGAACCGCGGTGGGCTGTTCACTAGGATGGATTTTGTTTTATGTCATATATATAATTGTAATGAACA
>CANYCX011818574.1:0-11542 GCA_948193385.1 Breynia disticha f. nivosa | reverse complement strand
CTCTTGAGAGAGTCATAGATGGTGTAAAGATATCTATCATTGTTTTCTCAAAAAGTTATGCTGAATCTGCATTTTGTTTGGACGAACTAGCGAGAATTATGGATTGTAAAGAATCCAAAGCGCAAATTGTCTTACCAATTTTTTACAAAGTGGATACTTCGCAAGAAACTTATCAAGAAACATTTGCGAGATATGAAACTCATATCAAAGTGGAGAGATGGAAATCAGCTTTTCTCATGGCACTTGGATTAGCTGGTTGGCATATAGTTGAAAACAGGTAACTGACAACATCCTCTTCTTCTATATTTTCAATTATTGGACACCCTTAGTTAATGAATGGACAATCTAAAAATATCCATGGCGAGATCATAATATTCAATATATACATGATGATTGTGGAAGTAAAAATCATATTGGTGCACATTAGAAAATAGTGTTATGTAATTCTGCTAGACCCATGATTGTAGCAGATCTCATCAAGGCTCCCTAAGTCCATCAGTGCATTTGATAATAGCTTAACAATATTATGCAGTTCAAGTTTCAATATTCCAACAACAATACCCTAAAAATAAAATCATACTTATTTGTTTTTGCAATTTTTGTCTCACAACAAGAAATTATAGCTTTTTCAATGGACGATTTCCGATGAAATCCGTTGGAAAAAATTTAGAATAGGGATGGAATATGTTGGAAATTACCCATCAGAAAAAAGGTGTCCAAAAATACAATAACACCGAAACATAACCGCTTACAAATTTAATTGTGATATCACTTTAAAGAATATTATTTTTGTACCGTTTCGTCGTATACCTTGCAATGTGGTCTTTAGATTTTTTTCAATTGATTTTTTCTTACGAATATGTGACGATCTGTAAGATGGGAGAAGTATATATATATATATATATATATATATATATTATTTCTGTCAAAATGAACATTTTTTTCAAAATTTGTCGAAAAATTCCTAATATAAGTTTCTGATGGGATTCGTCGCTAAATTTGAGCTTATTTGTTTCCTGATATAAGGAGAGTGGAAAATTCCGTTGGAAAAATCACCAGACCGAAATTTCTTGATCAATTTCAACAAATTTCAGTAGATCTTTTCCGACAAACTTTTTTCGTTGGAAGAGTGTCAAAAAATAAAACCTAAATTTCTTGATCAAGTTCACATCTAATTTGAATTTTGAAGTTTATTTTGCTTCTGTTATCTGTTATGTTCTTTTAGTGACGAGACCGAAATCATTGGAAAAATCACCAGAGATGTCTCAAAGAAATTAAATAATAGTAAGTTAATTTCTTCTTCTTTTTTCTTCTCATGTTTTGATATTTTCATCGTATTTTTAACTAATATTGTTTAGTATTATTGAACATATAAATCCTTGACTAAAATGGCAAAGCATTGTTCAAGTGAAAAAAAAAATGAAATACTTTCATTTTCTTATGGAAAAAATCTTCTTAAAAAACAAAAGAACACCAATTTCTTTCTATCGCCATTGCCATTACAAAATTGTTGGAGAGTGCAAATACTTTTTATTTGAAAATTCTCATAAGAATTTTTGTAACACTTTCTGAAATATAAGATCTTTGATTCATGTAGACCTCCCCAAAGGAGAAGAACTTATGCGTACATCAATGGTTGATCAGACAGCTGAAGAAAATTTCAAAAAAATATGGGAATGTTTGATGAACGATAAGTTTGCAAGAGTGGGTGTGTATGGAATGGCTGGTGTTGGTAAAACGACTATTGCAAGTCATATTAATGATCAATTGCTTGCAAGCATTAATTCCTTCTCTTGTGTTTGTTGGGTGACAATATGAAAAGATTTGAGTATTTACAATATTCAAAATAAGATTGCAGAAATGGTAAAGTTAGATTTTTCTAATGAAGATGATGAATGGAAGAGAGCTGCTAAGTTGAGAAAAAGGCTTGAAACTGAGAAGTTTGTTTTGATTTTAGATGATGTGTGGGAAGCATTTGAAATAGAGGATGTGGGAATTCCTCCTTTGGCGGACGGAAAAAAAACTATTGATGACCTAGCCGTAATCGTCATGTGTGTGAAAGAAAGGAGTGCCAATCAATGGAAAATTAAACCTCTTTCAGAAAAGGATGCACTTTGTCTTTTTATTAAAGAGTCTAAGTGCCAAATGAATGACTCGCCACAATTGGAAGGTATTGTGGACTCTATTGTGAAAGAATGTGGTGATTTACCTCTTGCAATTGTTGTTGTTGCTAGAAGAATGGGGGGAGTTAAGGATATTTGGACATGGAGGAATGCTTTGCGAGAGCTTCAAAAGCCTAGTGAAAGGGAAAATCCTGAGATTGAGGACAAGGTTTTTAAAATATTGAAGTTCAGCTATGATCGCTTGCCTAATGACGAGTGTCGACAATGTTTCTTGTATTGTTCATTGTTTCCTGAAGATCACAAATTCAAAAGAGATGATTTAATCGAGTACTGGATTGGTGAGGGACTAATAGATGGATTAGAATCAAGATATGAAGAGTTAGATAAGAGTAATTGCATCCTAGATGAACTTATACATGCATCCTTGCTAGAAAGTATAAGTAGCAAGGGTAGGAAACGAATTAGAATGCATGATGTGATCAGAGACATGGCTCGCATGAATGTAAAAGTTGGATTACAATTTGATGATTCATTTAAAAGTGTTATGGTATTGGAAATGTTGGAAAGTTTCCCCAACCTGACCCCGCATTTTTCCAAACTCAAGACCTTAATATTGCAAGAATGTAAAATAAAGGAGTTTTCAGGTTGTTTCTTCACCAATATGCAAAGAGTCAATGTGTTGCATATGAGAAGTATAAACAAATTAAAATCAACTCCAAATTCTATCACTATTTTGAGAAATCTCAGATTGCTTATGATTCACTATTGCCGCGAGCTGAAGCACATCCCATCATTGGTTGCGTTAAAGAAGTTGCAGCAACTGAAAATTTCATGGAATGGGGAACTAAAAGAAATTCCAAAGGGAATAGATAGATTAGTCAACCTCAGAGTGTTAGACCTCTCAATGAATAGTCATCTTAGTGGATCATTTTCAAGTGGTGTTGCAAAAAGGCTTTCTCATTTGCAAACACTAAATCTCAAAGGAAGTTGGGTTCAAGTTGAGGCGGAGTCTCTTATTAGTCTCGAGAAGCTTGAAGTACTAATAGTACACTTTTACCATTTGCACGAACTTTATTGTTATCTAAAATCAGAGCATTGGAGGAGGCTCTTGCAATATCATATTTACTATGGGGGACAAATAGTCGAAAATAGAATGTGGTTAAATATAATGAGCTTGAAAGCAATTCGGGATGTTGAAAAATGGAAAGGAGAATTTGGTATGTTTCTTCCAGATGACATTCAACATTTGGAATTGCTATGTTGGGGGAGTCCAATGTTTTATTATTTGAAGAATCCGAACTTTGTCAATCTGCAGTCAATACGTGTCTGCCGGAACACAAGTAGGTATTTATTCACTGCTGGCTTAGCTCAACACCTCCTTCATAATGTTCAACACATAGAAATTGAATTTTGCCTTAAATCGGAGGAGATTATCGGAAGAGAAGAAGAACGGATGAACACAAGCAACTACATGAACTATCCCACCATTCTTCTTCCTAACTTGAAGACATTAAGATTCTTCGCGCTGCCAAAATTAAGGAGCATATACAGTGGAAAGATTGTGTGCCCTTCCCTTGAATTCATTCAGATTTATGATTGTAATTATTTAAACAGGCTTCCATTCTACAGGGAGAAAGAGGAAAACACACAAAATCCAACTATCAAACTTCAAGGGATGATATCAAGAAGGTGGTGGGACTCACTCAAGTGGGACGATGCTAATCACAAATTAATATACCAACCACCCCCCAATACATTTTTCTGCAGGTGAATCGAAAGTTGATATTGAAAAGTAATTTCCCACATTTTGATAAAATTCGCTCTGTTTTAAATTTCATTTCGTTTTGTTTTTCCAGTGCGGAACAATCCTAATGCCAAATCAATGTACCTCCCAAACTTATCGTTGGTAGGTTAAACTGTCTCAAATTTGCCTTCTTTTCATTGCTATCATCAATAATCTCTTGTTGTCAAAATTTATGCCCATTGATCTTTCGTCTTTTGCATCACAGAATATATTTGAACAACTCTTCGTGACATAGATTAACCTGAGTTATTGGAGTTTAAAACTTGTTTTGTTGCCGGTGTTGAAATGGATCCAGATGGACTAAAATGCAGGAATTCAACAATATGAACGGCAGAGTGTGATGGAGAACGACAGGATGCTGCGAATGAACATGGTAAAGCTAAGAAGCATATAGAAAGGGAAGAAGGCGTCGTTTCGGAGAGTGAATGTTTGAATCCAAGAATGCTGCAATCATCGACCTTCCTGCGTGATGCAGATTTTGAAATGAAAATCCAAACTTTTATGTTCTGTCCATTTGATGGAAAATGCCAAATATTTGATGAAATTTTATCCCTCAAGTTTTCATTTTTATGTTCTTGTTGAACTGCTGTTAGTTGTTAGCTGTAATGACTTCATTTTACAGTCGTAATTCCTGGTCACCAATTCTTCATTTTAGCGAATTTTCAACAATGAAATGGAATTGAGGATTGATTTCACACAAATTAAAAATTGAGTGTTACACTTACTGGTCAAGGCAATTGTTTCACCAATTCTTACACTTCCTGTTCCTACTTTTTATTTATTTTTTTCTTGGTAGTTGGTAGGCCACTTCTTTCTTGATTATTTTTTCTGTTAAAAATTGTTGAGCCAACCAGATTCCTCCTAACAAGAAATTGCAACGAAAGTTCTCTATTGTCATTCAGTTTCTACAATCCATAGAGGACATATACGGACTCAAAGGCAGAGATTGTTGCGTAAGTTAAAGGTAAAACTTGGGAGATTTTACGTTGAGTTGATTATTGTGAAGCTTGAGTGAGACACAATTGATTGTAATTATTGTTTACCTTCTAATCTTCACTCTTGTTTGTTGCAGAGATCTAGAGTTTTCAGTTTTCTTGTTGGGTTTTTGGGGGTAAGAAGCAAGAGAAGCTTTGTTCATAAAATTGTTCTACTAATTTGCATAAGGCACTACACATATTTATAGTCGTGTTTTGATGATATATTTTAAAAACAAATTTCTAAAACAATGAAAAGTAGCCTAAAGACTAGTTCTCATTTTTTTCAAACAAGACATAATTCGAACATAGTTCTGTTCTTTTTTATTGTATTTTTTTGGTACCCTTCCTTTGTTGTGTATATGAGGTGTTTTGTTGAAGGTATTATATTTGGGACAAAATTTAAATTTAGAAACTTTTAAACTGTCATAGGTCGCAAGGCAAGTTGTGACACCCCAGGATCAGCCTGCCATGATCCTCGTTTCATTGGAGCTGATGGTGTTGTCTTCTACTTCCATGGCAAGAGCAACGAGCATTTCAGCTTACTATCCGATTTCACACTCCAAATTAATGCCAGATTCATTGGTCACAGACCTGAAGGACGAACCCGTGATTTTACGTGGATTCAAGCCCTTGGAATTCTCTTCAACTCTCAAAAGTTCTCTCTTGAAGCCACCAAAGCTGCAACTTGGGATGCTGAAGTTGATCACTTGAAATTCTCTTACAATGGTGAAAATTTAGTCATTCCTGAAGGCTCAGTTTCCACTTGGTCCTCACCGCAGAAAGATGTAAAAGTTGAGAGAGTTTCAAGCAAGAATAGTGTGATTATAACATTGAAAGACAAAGCAGAAATTTTGGTCAATGTAGTCCCAGTGACTAAAGAAGATGACAAAGTCCACAAGTACCAAATTCCTAAAGACGATTGTTTTGTTCACTTGGAAGTTCAATTCAGATTCTACAACTCATCTCCTCAAGTTGATGGAGTTCTCGGCAGGACTTATAGGCCAGATTTCGAGAACCCTGCAAAGCCTGGTGTGGCAATGCCAGTTCTAGGAGGTGAAGACAAGTATAGAACCGATTCACTTTTCTCTACAGAATGCGATGCTTGCATTTTCTCTCCTGAAAATGAATCAACCAACTTTGGTTCATCATCTGTGATCGGTTTTAGCCCTTTGGATTGTACCCGTGGAGCTGCTGCGGGATACGGGATTGTTTGCAGGAAGTAATTTTCTACAGCCCGTCAACTGTTAAAAGCTTCAGCTTTCTTGATACTAATAGTTAAACAAATTAAATAAATGGATGCAAAAAATTTCATATTATTTGTGTTAACTCCTCAATTAATTGAACCAGACGCTGCGTGCAAAACGCGAAATCCTTCTGAGGATAGTCTGTGGGGATTCGCGGAAAATGAATCCTTCTGAGGATAGTCTGTGGGGATTCGCGGAAAATGAAGGCTGGAGCGACAGGAATTGTAGCGATGGCAGGCGATGCCAGAAGGATATGGCAAAGGTACGCACGAACAAAAGGATAGCGAAAAGAAGTGGTAAGCGAAGTGCTGAAAAGGAAAGTCCAAATCGATAAAGGGCAGCGAGGATGAATGGTGACAGTTACCTAGCAAAGAATTGCACGTCGTGGGGATATTTACCACGTCACCAAATCAAAGAAACGGGCGCAAATGGTTATCAACGCGGGAAAATGAAATTTGAAGATATGGGCAATTCCCACGATTAGGGAAAGTTATAGCGAGCACAAAAAGGAAAAACGGTTGCAGTATGATCATGGGTAACTGCTCAACTGCCCAGAAACGTGAATGGTTGTTCTGAGAGCTTATAAATAGAAAAGAAAACAGAAGAAATGGGGTTCATCAACAACAATACACTCTGCATTTACTTATTTTCATTTCAGTTTCTTTTCATAGTCATAGTTATATACAATTTCACTTAGCAAAAGTGCCGAAGGGAGTCTTGAAATCTCAAGGATGTCTTCTGAGGCGTCTTCTGTAAGTGTTAGCTTGTAACTGTAGTCTTCTCATTAATGCAGTTGCCTTTACACGCTTTATTTTATTCGCAATTCATAGGAGTAGAGTAATTTAGTTTTATATTTTTATCGCTTTCTGCAATTTATACGTATTGTTACTGGCAGCAAACTAGAAGTAGCGTTAACTTAGTTTAACTTAGACTCATTTCCACCCAAAAGGTCCTGAAACCATTTCAGGGAGGCGAACCAGCCATACCTTTTGATCTCGTGGTCAACCATACATACACGCTCGCGCATCTTGCGAAACACTCTCGCAAAAATAAGCCTAAAAGATTTGGCGACCACAGTGGGGGGCTAGTTGCAATTTCTGTGGAGATGGCTAAACAGATTACTCGCAGCAATGCTTTGACTAGTCAAGAAACTCTTGGCGAACCGAGTGGACCTCGGAACTTTAGTGAAGGGGGTCAGTCTCCCGAGAAGTTAGGATCCAAATCTTCTTCTTCGTCGAGCACTACTGGAACTAGTTTCCAAGAGTACTATAAAGCGAAAATGGTAGAAATAGAGCATAATGCAGAACTTAGGAAGGAGTTGCTGAAACGCCAGTTGGATGAGATTCAATCTCAAATTACTGTTTCTTGGGTGCATTCTGAGGATTTTTCTAAGCAATGGAGAGAATCCATGGAGATCAAGTTCCAGGATCAGAAAGAGGAAATATGTGAATCGTTTCAGAAGATAGAACATAATATAAGTCTTTACACCAAGGATTTGGTCCGCAAAATAAATACTGTTCAATCTGAACAGAATTTGAACGTCAACAATTCTACACATAGGGTGCTGGATGAAATGTGCAAAAAGGTTCATGATTTGCACATTTCGGACCAGCGGAGCGATGACAGGATCATTAGTGACTTGAATCATCTAGTCCATGAATCTCAAGGCCTTCTGTCTAAACAAATCGCTAAAGAATTAAATATTTTACTAGACCACAGAGCTGAAAAGGGGAAGGCAAGCAAAGACATCCCACTTTTGTTCCCAGGGTGATGATCTCATCAGTGTCACCCCATAAACATAGTACTGTAGGATATACAAGCGCGCATACCAATCCGCTCTTTGAGGCTGGAACTTCTAGTAGAACTAACCCGCCTGCATCAGGGTTGAATCCATCTGTGTTAGGTCCTCCTTTAGGTTATCCTCCCAGCTCGATCCAGGCGAACCCTACTGCGCCAGGTGTTTTGGCCAGTGCAAATCCATTAGGATATCCACCACCACCGACTAATCCTTTACCTGGACAGGTTCCGAATCCTGTATTTCAGGGACCTGCGGGTGCTACACCAGTCCCTAGGGTAGGTTTTTCGAATCTAAACCCTCTAAATTTTTCTTCTGTAAGCCAGGCGAGTGCAGCTTACTCGACACCATTTGTTGGGATCGGCACGAGTGGTCCAGGGATTAATGCTAGTTTGCCCGGAGGAGCGAACCAGTGTGGGAACTTTGCTGGAAACCACAATGTTCCTGGGATTACTCAAGAACAGTTAGCGAACATGATTGAGCGAATGTATGGCCCTCAACTTCATAGCATCAATAGACCAGTTTACAGGAAACCTTATCCTGATTATATTGATAGACAATACCCTTTCATAAGGGGATATAAGGTGCCGGAGTTTACTTTGTTTTCGGGTGACGGGAAGATGTCTGTAATTGAGCATGTCGTGTGATTCATGTTTCAGTGTGGAGAAGTTTCAGGAGATGATTTCTTGAAACTCAAAATGTTTCCAAGTTCGCTGATGGGGATAGCTTTCAACTGGTACATAAACCTTCAACCAAATTCAGTGTTTTCCTGGTGGGATATGCAGAGTATTTTTCAAGCTCAATTCGCGCAAGGAGATCCAGGCACGTCTGTCGCTGACCTTGCGTGATTAAAACAAAAGCCTGGCGAGTCTGCTGAAGATTATTTGCATCGCTTTAGACAAGTGAGAGTGAAAAGTCAGGTTAACCTATCAGAGAGTGAGTTTTTGCGGTTTGGCGAAGACGGGTTGGATTTTGAACTAAGGAAAAAGCTCGAAGGTCTAAAATTTCAGGACCTCTATGAACTTACTGAGCGGGCTTCTCGTTTTGAGGGTATTCTTAAGGAAGAGAATGTGCATAAGGCAATGTCAGTGGGGAATTATGCTCAAGACATTAATCATATAGAGGATTTTGCGAACGAAGATATGGAAGAGTGGCCTGAGTTATTGCAACAAACGTTGTGGGCCCATCGAGTTGGGTATAAAGGGAGTATACGCGCAAGTCCGTATAATTTAGTATATGGTCATGATGCAGTGTTGCCTTTCGAGATAGTTTCTAAGTCATTGCGAGTGGCTAGGCAGAATGACTTTACATGTGTGGATTATAACGATGCTATGTTGGTTGAGTTGGAAGCGTTGGATGATGTTCGCCTAAGAGCTTTAGATTCGCTAAAAGTGCAAAAAGAAAAGTGGCAAGAACATATAATCGACATGTAAGAAGCAGAAGTTTCCAGGTTGGAGATTTAGTGTGGAAGATTATTTTCCTTTGGGCAAAAAAGATTATTCACTTGGGAAATGGTCTCCAAATTGGGAAGGACCATTTAAGGTTGCGAGTGTTTTCTCAGGAAACACGTATTTATTAGAATCAATAGAGGGTGTTCCTCATAAACGAGGAATAAATGGGATATATTTAAACAAGTATGTTCCATCAATTTGGGAAGCGAATAAAGTCGTGTTAAAATGTAAGTTTCCTGAGCTATGGGAAATGTTTGAATAGTCAAACATCGATATATGAAGAAAATAAAATGGTGGGAAAACTCAATGGAATCTTTATTCATTGTGATGGTGGAAGAACAGTTTGGGTTTCATTCGAAGACTTATCGTACCAATCTAACAAACCCTCTAAGGCAAAGGTGCTCATACACTGAGTATAAAAACTAACATCGTAAAGAGAAGTTAAGCGTTCGGCGTGATGCGCCTTTTGTTCTTCCCGTTCCAGAGCTTCTAACTTCTCTTTAGCATGTGACACTTCCTGCTCAGTCTCTGCGAGTTGTTGCCTTAGAAGCTTAACCTTTTCCTCAGCTAAGACGATTTGTCGTTGACATTCTTCTTTATAATTTGGTCTAGGGATTCGCGCCTGAATGGGTTGGGAGGGAAGCTCATCAGGGAAGCTCGTGCGGAATTCTTTCTCGCAGAGTGGGTCTGCTCTCTGCCAAAAATCACTTAAGACCTGCAATCGTATAAGGATGTCGCGAGGAACCTCAACCCGACACCTTAACTCTGAGATTAGATGCCAAGTGCTAAGATCCATGAATTCGGTCATGAAGCGTTTGATGTTAGTCTTGGCACTGAGGATGTCTTTTACTCGAATAGCGAGGGCAGAAAGTTGTGATGTAGAAGGAGCTTTGAAAGAATCCCGCAAAAAAATGCGATGAGAGAGGAATGAGAGCTGCAAAGGCCAAACTCAGTTTAATAACAAAATTGGGAAACAGATTGTGAATAGTTCAAATTAGCATTGGAAATGCCTTGACTTGGGGAGAGTACATAGCTGCCAGCAAAAGAACTTAAAAGGCTTCGCCTCAAGCCAATAGGAAAAAGGTACAGAAGTAGGGACAACTGCCATTTCAGGTATCATTTTGGTGGAAGGCAGAGGAGGTCGTGAATCAGGAATTAGTGCGATAAGTGTGGAGTTTGAGGCGATGACATTTGGCGAGTGAAGAAGATGAATCTCTGTCGCACCTGGGACAAGAGGAGCCTCGATCACTGGAGAGCTTGCTTCCAAGACTAATGTTGCTATCTGAAAAACTGTATGGAAGGGGGACTCCAGGTCGTTTCCCGCCTCACGAGGAGAGGGTTCTGGGTTACTCTGGTCAATATCAGCTGGTGCGAGAGAAAATTTAGATAAATTAATTGCAATATTGAAAGTACGAAGAATACAAACATGTGCAGTAGAGGGAGCTGCGCGATCCTGAATATCCGCAACTTGACCAGAAGCGTCTTCGTGTGGCCCCCAAATTTGACTACCATTTCATAAATAATTATTTCTTTTTCCCCCAAGAATTGACACCCAAACTTGGAAATCATTTTTGAATTTTGAAAATATCAATTTGAAATAAATTTATAAAATCATACATTACATTACTTCAATTCAATCCATACAAGGTTTACCGAAATATGTTTTATGAAGATTGAAGTAATACAAAATTTTCTGGATTATTAAAGAAAAGGAACCGAAAAAAATTCCAATTCAATAATAAACTAGCAAAAATGATTATATGCACTCTTATTTTCCGATACAATATTTTACATAAAAGAGTCAAAACACTATAGTACACAGCCCACCTGTGTAACGCCCCAGAAATTCGTCTAGCCTAAATCGAGAGAATAATGTTAAGGTTTAAGAACAATTAAAGATAATGAGTTTGACTATGTGAATAAGTGTGAATGATGTTAGAATTGATGTCAATGGATGTTGATTTAGTGGAAAAGATGTTTATTCAGGTTGGAGAATGTGCAGATAGGAGTGTGCACGTATCGGGAATCGAAAAGAGTCGAAAATGACTAAGTAGTGCAGACTGGGCCTTGGTAACGTTCATTACCATCCTGAGTAATGAACCTTACCATTGGTAACGTTCATTAGCCTGGGAGTAATGAACGTTACTC
>CANYCX011817550.1:0-12358 GCA_948193385.1 Breynia disticha f. nivosa | reverse complement strand
TTGATAGCTTTACAAAGCTTGAATACAAAGCTAGAGTTAACTGAATCGGGAGTGTTAATAGAAACATTAATGGTTCGACCAATATTGTTAAGAAAGATACAAGAAGCACAGAAGCAAGATGAAGGGTGTATAAGGAATATTGAACAGATTGATCTGGGTATTGAGACCCCATTTCAATTGATTGATGAGTTGTTGATGATTGGATCCAGAGTATGTGTACCTGATGTTGAGGGGATTAGATTAGAGATACTGGATGAAGCACATAATGCCTCATATGCTATGCATACAGGAATGATAAAAAAAGTATAATACTCTAAAACAGCACCATTGGTGGCCTAATATGAAAAAGGAAGTAGCTGCTTTTGTATCCAGATGTTTAGTATGTTAGCAGGTAAAGGCTAAACATCAAGCACCAATAGGAAAACTTCAGCCATTATCGATACCAGTCTGGAAGTGGAAATGAATATCTATAGATTTTATAATAGGATTACAACAGACACAATTGGGTAAAGACACGGTTTGGGTGATTGTAGATAGACTGACCAAAACTGCGCATTTCTTACCGATTAAAATCAGAATCTCTCTTGAACAGCTGACAGACTTTTACATACGAGAGATAGCCCGACTACATAGTATTCATGTTTCTACAGTATCAGATAGAGATCCCAAATTTACTTCTAGATTTTGGCAGACATTACAGAGTGCGCTGGGTACAAAATTGAATTCAGTACTACTATTCATCCACATACTGATGGAAAGACGGAGAGGACTATATAGACTTTAGAGGAGATGTTGAGATCTTTCAAAATTCTTGGGATCGGTACATACCATTGATGGAATTTGCTTACAACAATCAGTATCATAGTAGCATTGATATGACACCGTATGAAGCTCTATATGGACAAAAGTGTAGAAGTCCAATTTACTGGGACAGGGAAGGAGTAGAAATATTTGAAGGGCTTGAATTGGTATAAGAAACAGTTGAAAAGTTGAGCTGATCAAAAGTAAACTAAAAGCTACACAAGATAGACAGAAGAATTATTACGATCAGCATAAGAGAGAGATGGAATATGAAGTTGGAGAAAAGGTGTTTTTAAAGGTTTCGCCCTAGAAAGGAGTTATGAGATTTGGAAATAAAGGAAAATTGAGTCCCAGATACATTGGACCATATGAGATTATAGAGCGGATTAGTCCTTTGGCTTACAGACTTGCTCTACATACAGAGTTAGCATAGATTCACGATATTTTTATGTGAGTGTGCTTAGGAGATATTGATCGGATCCTACCCATGTTATACCAGAATCAGAAGTGCAAATTTCAAAAACCCTAACTTATAAAGAAGAACCTGTACAGATTGTGGATCATAGAACGAAACAGCTAAGAACCAAATAGATTCCAATGGTTAAAGTTCTCTGAAACATCATAATCTGGAAGAGGCAACATGGAAAACAGAGGATAGGATGAGAAAAAAATATCCACATTTATTTACAGGTATACTTTATTTATAATGAATAACTGCATTTGCATATAAAAACATATAACTTAGGAAAGATAAATGTAATATAATGTATATAAGTTAAGATATCGATAATAAAGAACATAAGTGAATTTCGAGGAAGAAATTCTTTAAGTAGGGGAGATTTGTGACATTCCCGTGCCGAAAACACAGAATTAATATAATAAGTAAAATATTTAATAAAAATAAGAATTTAGGTGATCAATGACAAAAATAAATTATTAGAAAAAAATTTAAGGAAGTTCGAAAGAAGGTTGATGGAAGGTTGATGTTAAGTAAACAAAGAATCAAAGGAAGCATCAAAACTGAAAAGTATATGTGGTGAAGGATGGAAAATGCGTAGTGGGCATGACCAGTGTAATCCACATCCCACCACGCGTAGCTGACTGTAGGTGAAAAAAATATAAGTTTGTTCGTGCGAGAAACAATCGGAAAGTTCTAGCAAAGCCAAGAAGAAGGAGAGAAAGGAGGGAGAGAGAGTTAAGGTTTTAGAGAGAGGATTGAGTGGAAGATTAAGAGATTAAGTAAGGGAATTGATTCGAGTTATGGAATCGGTCATAATCTCGAGCCGAGAATTCGTTGGTATAGTCGAAACAGGTAAAACCTCAAGTTTATTGTAAATTTTTATAGATATTGTGTGTTTTATTATTGAATTGATTATTGAAATGAATGGAATTAAGTTAGAATTGATTGGAATCTAGTAATTAATGATCTAAAATGAATTCGGAAATTTCTAGGGTTAGGTTTAGTGTTTGTAAGAACGAGAAGCAAAAGTAATAAAGTTTTTAGGGCATGCATTAAAATTTTCATTATATAGGATCTTATAAAAATATTTATTTATTTTTTATTTAAGACGACAGACCAGACGATCAGGGCAGGACTCGAGCATTCAAAGGTCCGAATATTTCAGTTGATAGGTGAGTAGTCTAACTCATTTAAATATAAGGAATATGTTAATTTACATATGATAATGCTATTTTGTTCGAATCTATCTATAAAATGAGATCACATTCAATGAATGGTAAAATGTGGAATTGATATAAAAATTGAAAAGAATACGTACATATTATCAAATTTTAAATAGGTACGAGCAAAATGAAAATGCAGGTAGGTACGTTTATGTTTATTCACCAATATACAATTGCATGCTTGCATTGATAGACAACTCTTCACCACATTCACTTTCTCAAGGGTTTACTGAACTATATTTAGTTCCTCGTTCACCTTCAACATCCTATTAAACTGGACTCTGACACTGCCTCCCTTACAAGGCCTCATATGGTGCCATCTCAATACTCGATTGAAAACTGTTACTATAGGTAAACTCTATCAATGGTAAATGATCATCCCAGTTACCCCCGAAATCCAGTACAAACGACCTCATCATATCCTCAATTGTCTGTATAGTCCTCTCAGATTTCCCGTCGCTCTGAGGGTGGAATACGGTACTAAATTGTAACCTAGTGCTCATAACATCCTGTAAACTCCTCTAGAGCTGTGAGGTAAACTGTGGATCTCAATCTGATACAATCGACATAGGGATATCATGTAACCTCACTATCTTAGTAATATACAAGCTCACAAAGTGTGCTGATTTCGTCAACCAGCCCATTATTACCCAAGTAGCATCATGATGTCTAAACATCCTCAGTAGTCCCACAATGAAATTCATAGTTATTTTCTCCCATTTCCACTCTGGAATCTCCAACGACCTCAATTTTCCTATTGGAGCTTGATGTTCTGCCTAGATTTGCTGACAAGGCAAACACCGAGCTATAAACTCAACAATCTCCACTTCATGTTTACCCACCAATACATGTCTCTCATGTCACGATACATCTTGGTGCTACCAAGATGCACTGAGTATGGAGAGGAATGCAGCTATACCATAAGGCTCTCTTTAAGGTCTGCTATATCAGGAACACACAAACGTCACCCGAATAGAGTACCCTATCAGCATCTAACCGATGAGCTGTAGTTACCTTCTTTTTTTCCACTTTCTTTTTTATCTTCATTAAGTACTCGTCTTCCTTTTATCTCTCTGCAGTTAATTCTCTCATATGGGGTCTCACCCGTATGTTAGCTAACAACTTCCACTTAATCGTGTCTAATTGCACCTTCAACTCCCGTAACGCAAATAAGGACTCTACCCTGTAGGTAACTGGATCCTCATCCTCTCTTCTCTTCCAGCTCAAATCATTAGCGACCACATTCGCCTTTTTTGGATGGTACTCAATCATGCATTTGTAGTGTTTTAATAGCTCAATCCATCCCTGTTGTCTCAAATTTAGCTCCCGCTGAGTAGTAATGTACTTGAGACTCTTGTGATTAGTGAAAATCTAAAATGTCTCACCATACAAGTAGTGTCTCCACACATTTAAAGCATGAATAATCACGGCCAACTCCAAGTAATGGGTAGGATAGTTAGCATCATGCAAACTCAACTATCAAGATGTATAGGCAATCACCCACCCGTTCTGTATAAGAACTCTGCCTAAGCCTACCTTAAACACATCTGTATACACCACGAATCTACCACCCTCAGTCGATAACGTACGGACTGGGGCCTCTACAAATCTCCTCTTCAGCTCGCCTGACATCGTTCATTCCAAATGAATGGAGCATTCTTCTTTAGTAGGTCAGTCATCGGCCTTGCCAACCTTGAAAAATCCTCAATGAACCTCCAATAGTATCCTGCCAAGCCAAGGAAACTATGAACCTCCGTCGCATTTCTAGGAGCCTCCCACTCCTACACCACTTTAATCTTACTTAAATATGGTTTAACACCATCCACCGAGATCACAGGGCCTAGGAAGACCACCTTCCTCATTCAGAACTTACACTTATTGAACTTGGCATACAACTTCTACTCTTTTAACAACTCCAGTACTACTCGGAGATGTCCCTCATGCTCCTCTCTATCTTTCAAGTACGCCAAGCCTTCGTCAATAAAGACCACCACAAATGATCCAATTCTCCTATTTTCAGTTTACAGTTCCTCAATATGTGCCTCACCATCACTGTCCCTCCAGCTGGCATAGAAATTGTGACCACATAACCTAAGAGCTCTATGCTACCCCAACATACTCTACCATTGACTCGCTAACAAATGAACATTTCGATCTCGGGTATGTGTGAAAATAGAAACTGTATCAGTGATGACATCAGGATTGGCTATCTCCTCATCTCGTGTTATAGCATAGACACGGGCCTGAGGTGGAGCCGTTAACTATGAGGCTCCTCTACCTCTTGAGGTGGTAATGTTGCTTGTCCACCTCTCATTTGGCCTCTGTCAATCGTGGTAACTGCTCGATTATCTTTGACACTACTCAACCCAGAGACACCTCCTCCATGTAGCTCCCCTCGCTCTGTACAGTTCCAAGTATAGTGACCCAGTTTGTTGTAATTGTAATTGAGGGGGTGAGTATTCCTACCAGCATAGGTACCACTTCTACGGTAATAAGGAGTAAGAAGCCTAGAGGAATGGCTCCTTCTACTCCCTCATCCTTCTTGAGTGCGTCTGCTATCCCTGCCTACACTGTGGGATGGTCTGGAATCAACTCTCTAACGTCCCCTGATAAAATTAGAACAACCGAATACCTTCTGCTTTTTACCTTTCCTCTGGCCCTCCTCGGCCAGTAACTCCTTTGCCCTTATGACAGTCTCTAACAAGGTCTAGTAACTAGGTTGCTTCATGGCGATATGAGTACAGATATTAAATTGTAGCCCTCACTCAAATCTATCCCTCTTCTGTTGGTTAGTGGCGACCTCCTCCGATGCGTAACAAGAGAGTCTCGTGAACTGCACCTCATACTCTGTAACAGTCATTTCTTTCTATTTGAGCTCAAGGAACTCAATCTTCTTCTTAGTCTGGTAAAGTGGAGAGTGTATTTATCAGCAAACACTCCCTAGAAATATCCTCAAATGAGAGTAGGAATGTCATTTTGGCTTCCCAGAATCGCTTCCTACCAATTCTGGACATCTTTCTCTAAAATGAGGTGGTGTACCTTAATTTTTGCTCCAGAGTTCACCGCATGCGATTGAGAATCTGCTTGGTGTGTCTGAGCTAATCCTCCTTCTCTATAGGATCGATAGTGCCCTCAAAAGACTTAGCGCCTTACTTGCGTGCCTCTCCAAAGTTGTGGTCGATATTCATCCCTTGTTAACCCCCGAGTCCCCTCATCATCCATTGCATCATTTCAAAGAAATGAGCATATGCGGGGTCAAATGGTGGCATGGCAGCCTGTACGAGCTGCTCATTAGGCACTGGAGATCCATGCCCCTACACTGACACTCGGGACTCAATGGTCTCATGTGATACGTCGTCGATGGGCTCATCCTATATAAATCACAATTTCCAAAACTTTTGTTTTTTCCAAAATATGATGCAATAAAAACAATTTTTGCACAGTTCGTAGAGAACCTAATCCTTGCTCTGATACCACTAAATGTGAACTTTGAATTTGTAAATAACATTTTCAAGTAAACCTTGAATTTGGCACCCTTTTTTTTCTTTTAAAAATAAGTATATAGTTGAGAGAGAAAACTAGGAAATAGTTTTAAACCATTAAAACAATAACTAGTATGTGGTCATATACAAAATATGAAATGTAATGTAGAAGCAAGTGGAAAATAGTTTACAATGTAAAACGTATGTAAACCATCACTATACTAATGTATGTATACATTTACAAAATGGTATAAAACCCAAAATCCAAAGCTAGGAGCCTACCTACGATCGAGTGTCACACCTCCTTATTACTGTCCAAAAGAAGAAAGAGTCTGATTCACTAGCTACTAATGCTCTGCATAGCCATCACAAAAACACACATGCACGTAACTAAATACCTAGTAAGCACAATTGAAACACTTACCTAGGTAGTTAATGCATAAGTACTCGTTAATTAGTGTGTTTTAGGTGCATTATGAAGTCTTCCAGTATGACTACCGTGCTCTTCACAGCTGTGAACAATTGTTTGGCACGAGCATGTGCTAACCAACACGGATGTTGTGTCGCCATTCTGGAACTTGGACAGTCTTCAAGTATGATCCATGTGCCTCTCAGCATGAGGTCATGGACACAACCTATTATTCCAGTGGTTTGGCACGAGGTCGTGCTGAAACCGCGCTGACCTTCTGAAACTTGCAATTCACATTATCACTTAAGATATACAATCCATCACACATGCAAAACAACATTCAATACATTTCTAACAGCATAAACATATTATTGACTCCGTACGCACATTTCACAACTTAACTTTCAAACAACCATATTCATCCATACATTCATTTTACATTTTAATACTCTTAAGTTTCTAAGAGATCATTACAAGCTTCCTAACTCACATTCCATATGCGCATTCAACAAATTAAAACTTAAACAAACATTTTCACCTTGGTACACATTCATACAAGTTACAAGGCATCCTTGTTTCTATTTCAACATAGAAGATTCATACAATAAGGAATGAATGCACTATGCAATGCTAATGCACTTCACAAACAAATATGCCCCAGGGTCTTCCATCTCTTTACGACCATGAGCTCTCACTCGATTTCCTTGGGCCCAGCCCAGTATCAATTATGGCCAAGGAGCTCTCACCACATTTTTCCCATTTTTACGACCATTGAGCTTTCGCTTTTTTCTCTCATTTACGAATTCACGAGCTTTCGCTCGGTTTTTCCTTGGGCCCGGCTGATATATTTACAACCATATGTCACACATCATGCTCATGCAACATATGATGCACTTACACTCATTACGGCCAACATTAAGTATATTATCATGCTATCATACATTCCTTCACAATTTTAGGACCATCTCTTTCAAACAAATCAACATAAGTTCATTCTCTATATTTTCACTAATTGCATTTCTCATTCCTTTATCAATCCACTCAACACACCATAGATCAAAGGCATGTAACAACATATAGCATACTTGCATTTTCAAGTTACCTTATAGCATATCAAAACACCACTCATATAAATTTGAAATAGAAAATACAAGGTCATAACCACACAAGTCCTTTATTAACACAAGTTTACTACCATTTCAACAAATGTAACAATAATCAAGCATGCTTAACCATACAAATGCAAGACATACCAAGGTAAGTGTTGTTGGTGCACTTACCTCGAAATCTATGAAGTTGGGCTTCTGGCTCAACTCCCATTTAGTTTCCAAAAATTGCCTCTTATAACATATTAACCACACATCATCACAAATATTCATTCAACACATTAATGAAATAATTTAAACCTTAATTAAATAAAACCCCTAATTTCTCTTGCTAAAACCATCCTAATGCCATTCTTCCTCTCCAAACCCTAAGAAAAATCTACGACATTCTCTACTCCTTAACACCCTATCAATTTTCCTCACTCACATTCATCACCATCTCAACTTGAGTTAATAAATCACCCATCTCCCCCACCATTTCTGATCTACACAAACCTTAACTCAATTTTTTCTCAAAAGTAAAGTCTAGAACCTTACCTCTGCATTTTTGGCTCTGAAACTGCAAGAAAACTCCTCTTCTCTTTCCTCACACTCACTCTCTACAACAATTAGGTTTCTTAGGCATTTTTGGGGGTATTTTTTGGGTGGTTTTAGTCTCAAGTGGGTCTTTCACGTGACTCCTCACGTTTTAGTTGTTTGAACGGGCACGCCCCTCGACACGCACATGCCGAGGGTCGTGTGCCATATTTTCCGCATGTTTCTAGCATGTCTCGTGCTTCATTTTGTTCTTATTAAATCTAGCACAGTGGCATTGGCACGACCCGTGCCACAACCGTGTCCAACCCGTGCCGATCCATTGTTTTGTACTTTTACTTAATTTCCTTCCGAATTGATCCCACTATTTATCTTAATTCAAGTATTATTTAATTCTAGCATTTTTTAAGGTGTTACAGAAGTTGCAAACTCTAGTCTTCAGTGTACATAATACCTTCCTTAGTACACCTTTAGCCATTTATAGGATTATCTCCAACATTCAACAAAGTTTAAATACAAGGTTATCTTTCTCATAATATTTTCTTTTATAAGCTTCACATGATCTAAATTATCATGATGCATGCTAAGATGCAATTATTAAGAGGTATTATTGCTCTTTTCTCCAATAACAACCTTATTTTGGCATTCTATCTACAACGATTGAACTGACCCATTTGAGTAAGTTATTTTTATTTCTAAACTTGCTTGAAGATCATATATAACAATCCGTTTTATGTATTACTTGAATTTAACATTTTGAAATTAAAAAAATTTAAAAAAATAATTGAACTTCATCAAAATGTTACAATGCTTCTTAAACTCATGTAAACCCATAGCAAACACATATTGTCTGTAAACTTCTAGTGCTATTAATTTAATTAGAAAATCTATTATTATATCCTTAAAAAACATGTATTAATCTTATTCCTCCTTATACAACATTGTCTTTCAAGAAATGATACTTGATATCAATGTGCTTACTTTTTCCATGATATTTTAGATTCATGGAACAAGCAATCGATGTAGCACTATTAAAAAGATAGTAGTAGTTTTTCTATTGGTACTAGATTCAAATGAACTAAGAAGCTTTACAGCCAAACTACTTCTTGTACCGTAACAAATGAAGCTACATATTCAACTTCCTTAATCGATAAAGCCACACTACTTTATTTCTTACTACCACAAAAAACAAATTTACTTCCAAGTGTAAACACATATCTAGATGTAGACTTTCTCTCGTGTTTATCATTCTCATGATCAATATCAGTGTAAGTTCTTAGTTTTAAATTCATTTTTTAATAACCTAATGCATAACTCGAAGTCACCTTCTTGTATCTCAATATCCTTTTAACTACTTTTCAATGTTTAAGACTAGGGTTAGACTGGTACCTACTCACAAGTCCAGTAGCAAATGCAATATTTGGTCTTGTACATAACGAATATAATAGTAGAAATTGCAATATTATAAGAAACTCTCCTCATTTTCTAACTTTCCATGAATTCTTTGGACTCATTCAAATGTCAATGTAATTGATGGAAATCTATCCTAGACTGCCAATAGGCAAGTACACTTGTCATTGCAGTAAAACACTTAGAGAGTCCCAAGTGTCAAACCCACAAGACTGTAGTATAGGTACTTATTTTACTATTATTATATAACCTAAAAATTATGATGAATTTAACTAAAATTATAGGCCACTAATTGATGCAATTAAAATATAAAAATGAGAAAAGATACTATATATTAAAGGCAACACTTAGATATTGAATCCTTAAAGACTTTTTAATTCTCAATTGGTATTTTCATTATTGATGTTGTTGTGATTAGATTGTGACAATACTTGATTTATCTTAATTCTTCTCGCAAGGTAACTAACACCTAACATTGATAAATTCAACTTGAAATCTCTTTTTAAGTTAAAACCATTAACATTGCATTATCACTCTATGAATTTTTCTATTAAGTTTGACCTTAATCTAGAGGATTAATGTCGATCTATCTCTAGATCTTCTTAAAAATTCTTCGAATTATGAGCGATTTATCATATATTTGATCTCTCGATTAGCCTTATACAAATCAATAGTCAATCACAAGTGTGCAAGCAATCAATCAACATTGGAAAGCAATAAGTTATAATTGAATATCAGACAATCAACAATCCATTAATAATAAGAAAACCCAATGTGAAATTCAACAATTTATTGGTTCATCTAAACCTAAGTGCCTCAAAGACTTTAGTTCATGAATAAAAAGAAAACAATAGTAAGGATACAAAAAAACCTATGATGATTCCACTGTAGATGATTTTTCTACTTCAAAATCCACATTGCATATCATATCATGTCACGTTCTTCACCCTCAAAACCCTATCTCAAGACTTTTTCCTTTCTTTTTTGCTGTGCAATTGATATGACCCACTTTTATACCTAATTTGACGAAACTACCCTTATTCTACGATATACTGTGTAACTACACGGTCATTATAATGTTAGTGTAGTTGATGACCTTTGTGACCCCCAAATTCAAATATCACTCACGTATAACTTCCCTCCTGCAAGTGATACTTAAACCTGAAAATCAAGTTTTGGATTTAGAAATAATATAAAACAATATTAAGAAAGAAAGATCGAAGGACATACAACAAATCCATCTTTGATAAACACATATATACATATATATATATATATACAAAAAATTTTACAAAATAGTTTCTAGGTTATGAAAGAAATAGAAATCCTATTGAGTCTATTTTCAATAATAACCCAGCAAAATACAGGTAACTGAATGTATGCATTGTCATGTACACATATACTCAAAATCAAACCGTAATCCACTGAGAGTACAACACACCTCAGCCCATCTTTATGCAAACTCCAAAATCTGAGCAACCGCACACCTTACTTCCAAAATGTAGCTTCTCAAATTCCTGCCGAGCGTTGCAGGCAATAATTGTGTGAGTTATATAACCCAGTAAGTAACATAACCACAATTTGGTCAACTTCATACCATATATAACCATAAGCTCAAATAATACCAATATCATTTTAATTAAAATTATAAACATACTCAAGGTAATAAATCTGTTCATAAACTTAGATTTCATAAATTTACACATAATATCATACCAAAGAGTAACATTTATCACATTTTAAGCTGGTTTCAGGTACAAACGCGGGGTCATCATCACTACGCGAGGTAGTCCATAAGTAAGCGGACTCGCACCCACACCGCATAGTGATGCAGACATCATTCACACCAGAACGCGGTGTTAACACAAAGTACGTGGTTTGGTTCAACAATACGCAGTCTCAGTCTGACCCCACGTACTTTGTTTAAACTTTGCATTCCGGCAAACAGGTAAGAACGCGGAGTCAATTCAAATTTCGCGAGGCAGTTCAAAACTATGCGGACTAAGTATCAGTCCGCATACTTTGGCTGGACATTCATTCCTGCACATAGGTGAGAACGCGGACTGACCAGTTACTACGCGGTCTCAGATTCACCCCGCGTACTTAGGGGCCAGACAGCGTAATGACCTGCTCATCCGGCAACTCCATACAAATCACACAACACATTATCAAAATCTCACAATTCAATTACCAAACATTTCTACATTTCATCCCTCATTCACATGATCATTCAATCAACCTTTAAACCATCTAAAACACCATCTATAGAACAAATCAACATATATCACACCAAAACACTTAACATATTAAACCAAAATTTCTCATCACAAGTCAAGCTTTCAATTAGCGTCATTTTAATAATGAATTCACACCAGTGTCCCATAACCATATAAATGTAATTTGCTGTAAATGCATGTTCATTAATGCATTGACTAGTATGAAAATTCATACTTTAACTCTAATTTCTCTACTAGACTTACAATTAACCATTTATAAGACGTTTGTAAACGAGACTCGTCGGCCAGGAGTATAGGTTATCAAATAATGGATCCAGTTATAATATTGCACACAAAGTGCCTAAAGTTTTGCACACAAAGTGCCCATGATTCGCACACAAGGTGCTATCAATCTGCACACAAAGTGCCCATTATTTGCATACAAAATGCTCATCAATCTGCACACTCTTACACCTTTAAGTGCTTCGAGTTTCCACACGTGCACGAAGTAGCATGTTTTATATACTACTTGATCTCCTTCTTTTCATTTACTCACAAAGTGTCCAATATATTTATGCTCACAAAGAGCCCTAGACACCTTATTTACTCCTAAAGAGTTTCATATGCATGAATATAATGTGCATCCTTATGCAACCAAATCATGCATCCTCAACAATTCATACTATGCTTGACAATCAACTGTTTAACCTAATAATC
>CANYCX011817232.1:0-19423 GCA_948193385.1 Breynia disticha f. nivosa | reverse complement strand
CTTTTCTTCTTCTCTATTTTCCTTTTCTTGATTTCTTTTGTTTGTTTATCTAGCCATGTTAGGCTAGAGTTTTATTGGGTTTTCTTAGATGTAAATGGATGATTTGTGCTTGGTTTGTTTAATGGATATCTTGAGGTTTTGTTGTTGAATGATTTTATTTTGTGTTTGAATGAATGTCTATTTGATTGTACTAAATGAATGGATGATTAAATGGGTAATTGTAATTGGTTGTTGTTAGCGACTCTAGTCTGGAATTGTGAAAGCCAAGGTGTAGAGAGGGCTAAATCATTAATTGAATCTATGTCAAAAAATCCCTAGAAGTGACATGCTAGGATTAGATATTCATGAATGTCAATTAATCGATTGCATTGTTGGAACAATTAATTGCATTTGTTTGTTGATTTTTCGTTGTTGGTAATCTTAATCCGGAGTTGCAAAAGCCTAGGATTAGGAAGGCTAAATCAAATAGAGTTAGAGATTGTTTGGATAGAAATATACCAAATGGCCTTAATGTGTTCGACGAAATTCCTAGGAGAACATTGCCTTTGCTTGTTTAGTGTATCACGAAAGTAGAACACTTGCTAGTCTTAAGGACGCAATTTTGAGCATCTCAAAAGGGACTCTTAATTGACGATAGCGCGAGAACACCATCATTAACCTCGAGTCATCAAGTAACCAAGTATAGTCTCTATTGAAGTCTAGGAAAACCCATATTTCTAGTCTATTGTTGAGTCTTTATTTTACTTGCTTGCTTTTAATTTTCATTGTTCAAATCAAAATACCAATATCCAATTTATGTTTATTGCTTTATTTTGTTTTATTTGCGACACCAAATCAATTTATATACGACGTTCCTCGAGAGATTAGATCCCGAGAGGCATACTTCCGCGGTAAAACTACACCGATCTAATGCGCTTGCTAGAGCCGGTCAACTGTCCATAACTCAATCAATGAACCAGATTATTCAATCCATGACCCAGTCAATGGCCCAACTAACACAGGCTATGACCCAGCCAAGGGCAACGGTTTCCGTGCAGAAACCCTTTGGAGAAATGGCTAAGGGCGTCCAGGCCCCAAAAAGGCTGGAACTCATGGGCTCTTCTCAGCCAGTAGTCCATGTTGGGTCTGGACAGGAGAAAGCGCCTAAGGAGACCAATGGGGTAGAATTCAAAGGAGACTTAGAAGCTGAAAAAGGGAAACAAATAACAATTGCTTATCAACCCCCACACAAGAGGAAGGACGTTCCTAAAACTCCAGCAGTGCTAGTGGTTAAGCCTGCCACTGGGAACCAGGGGTGTACTGGCCCCCTAACGCTAAGGCTGTATGAAGAAGGAGCTTCATCTAGTGGCAGAAACATCACACTTAGGGGCAGTGACAACTTTGAACCTGCTGTCAATGGAGTGCCCCTGGGGTAAAATTCACCATTGCTCACACAAACTCTATACGGTGGGAATCTCACCAAACATATGCCTATGGAGAAAGGAGAAGGAAGTGTCGATGGAGAATCGGACTGTCAGTGGACGAAACAAACAATCCAGTCCATGGCAAGGAGGATGACGGACATGAAGATGAGTCAGATGACACTCCCCTTAAAATCATATTTGGGGTGGTCCAGGAAAACAAAACTAGGGGGCATTTTTGTTTAGATGAGGAACCACTGGAATATATGAGCAAACCATTGGCTTTTGGTTTCCCGTCAGAGGTAAATCATACCAAACCACTCTACATAAAGGCTCATATCAATGGAAAGCCCTTGGACAAGGCATTGTTGGACAAAGGCTCGACCATTAATGTCATCCCATGGAAGAATTTGCTAAATTTAAGAAAAAGTGCTTTGGTTTTGGCTCTATGATTTGGTGTAAGTATTAATACACCATTCAAGCTTAAATACTTTAAGCTTTTTGGTGTAGGGGACAATTGTTTACACCAAAAACTAATTCCGGTCCGCGGACCGGAATTAACCGGACAAGCCCGATTTCATCACGAATAAATTGGCAGAAAATATCATGAAATCAATTCAAGAAATAAATCAAATATTCAAAAAATATTTGATTTGCTATGCAAGGCAAATAAGATCAAAAAGAATATTTGATTTCTGTCAAAGGAAAGTGATTCTACCGCCAAAGGAAACAAATCGCCGCCAAAGGAAACAATTCTGTCGTCAAAGGAAACAAATCTGCCGCCAAAGGAAATCATCTTGCTGTCAAAGGAAGTTGATTCTTGCCAGAGGCTCTATAAATACAAGAATGAAACGGAAGAGCCAGACACACACAACAACACACCTCTGACAGCAACAACTTTGCTTTTACTTTATTTTTCAGCCATTGACAGTCTTGTTTTTTCCATTGACAACTTAGTTTTTTCCATTGACAACCTTTGTTTTTATATATTTTCTTGCATTCTACTGTTTTATTTTGGTTTTATTGAGATTATTCATATTTTTCAGCCAGTGACACGCTTTCTTTTTTTTTCGCATTACTCTTACATTTACCATTTTATCTCAGTTTCTTGTTATTTATTATTTTCGATTTGACGATTTGAGTTCACTGAGTCAAGGACCCTTGAGAAAAGATCGTCCTATTTTCTCATTTGCAATCATTTGATTAAAGTTTAAGATTTCCCACATTTAATTTATTGTTCGTTTGAAATAACAGTAAAATTCTTGGCACGCTCGCGTTTTTTTTTTTAATTTTTTCTAACATCGTTTGCACTTTCGTTGTTAGGAAAGGACGACATTTGTCACCTTTCTAAAAAGAGGCAAGCAGACACATAATTATATATGTAAAATGAATGCATAATATGTAGGGTAAGTGGACTAGCAATATATGTTGTATGATTGAAGAGGAAGCAACATGGAATGTCGAGGCACAGATTGACCTAAAATCCAATCACCAAAAGAAACTTTAGATTCTCATTCTATAAAAACGACATAAACGGCATTGCACTAATTCTGTCGTGAAGATGATGGCTTATAATTCATCCAAATGAATAGCTTTGTTGACTTTGTGTGGCTTCTTCACTGTAAAGCTTGATTCTGGATGAGATAGCATGCATAGTATGGCCCCAATCCCCACCACACACTTTGTCTTTTTTTTTCATCCTATTTATCATTAACATAGTGTTTGATATCGAATTTATATTCGATTTTAGTTGTGAAAGAATTTAAATAGATTTTATGAAAAGTTATAAATAAAATAAAATTTTTAAAAATAATTGGGTATGTTTGGTGTGTGTTAAATTTTGTGGATTTACAAATTTTTCTCTTTTGATAAAATTTTTTGGAAGGATTTGAATTAGTTTTAAAGAATCATACCAAACACAAGAATTAAATTTTCAAATAAATTTCATAGATTAAAAAATTATACCAAACAATAAAAATTAAAAATACAAATGAATTCTACAAAATTTTGTGGCATATTTATACCAAAAATAATGTAAGTATAAGTTTATATTCGTCTCTCTTGGCAAAATAAATTAAAAGTTAATATATCAGTACTAATGCACCGTATTTCATCATAACTCTAAAGTTAAATGTGTTTAGACATTCCTAATATTAAGATGGGTGACCCCCTGAAAAGTTCTCGTCTTGCATCCCTCTTTTTAGATTTAATAAAACGTTATGTCTTCAAATATTATTTAAATTATATATAAAAATAACAAATAATGGTATACAAAGTATTTGTTTCACAGTTATATATGGTGAATCTCTGGAGTTCCCTCAAGTTTCGTACATTCAAGAACTGGTTCACTCAGTTCTATTACAAACACACCTCACCAAATTATATCCCACTTTTCTCCCTCTCTTCTCACTCTTCCAATTCAAAAATCCATAGAAGGTATTTAACCACTTAACCACGAAACTAATCATATATTGGTATTTTATTCAATACCTTACTACTCTTGTTTAATTTATTTGGATTAATTTATTTTTTATTTAATCTCAATTAGGTGCTTGTGTTTTAAATTTAGCTATTTTTTGATAATTTTTATGTGAAAATTCATAACTTTTGGTGTTAATCGTGGACGCATAATGGAGAGAGCATGTGGAAGATGGTTAAGTTGATGGAAGAGAACTGATAAAACAGGTCGAAGTCGAAACATATTATACTTCAATAGGATTTATTCAGATGCAATTGAGAAGAAGAAACCAAATTATCGTGAGAAACAAAGAGTTCCATGATCACGAGAGGGATGAAACATATTACTTAATATATATTCCCTCCATCTTCTCTCTTCGTCTCTAAATAACTGTTTCGTTTCCTTCTTTCGTTTCCGAATAACTGTCCCGAGATGACACATATTATTTAACAAAATAAAAAGCATAACATGCACGCTAAGATGAGATGGGTTTTGGTGTAGTAAACCACGTGAAGAGATGCACTAAAGTTCGTAAAAATCAGAGAAAAAGCGATTTCTTGCATATACTCTCAAGATCTTAGACACTTAAATATAGAGCTGACCCCATAAAAGTAAAAGAAAAATGAAAACTCTCTCACTTTTAGGGCAAAAATAAAAGAAGGCTACTTTTGGGTCTTTACTTCAATGAGGACCACTTTTTGTGTCCACAATAAAAATTCAGTAATTTTTTATAAATTTCTGTAATTTTTCATAAAAAGTTACAGAATTTTATTAAGTGAAATTACAGAATTTTATTAACGAGTTACTTAATAATTTAATCGTGTTACAGAAATTTATAAAAAATTACAGAATTTTTGTTGTCCTCAGTAAAGACACAAAAAATGATCCTGATTGGAGTAGTGACCTTACTTTTGTTGTCTTTGTTTCAGAGTTGTATATATTTTTGCATTGGATCCTTCACCCAAGTGACTTTCAAATTCTAACTCCCCCCCTCTCTCTCTCTCTCTCTCTCGCTACACTTCAAAGAAGCTTGAGAGAGAACTCACTCCATTCTATGAAAAGTTTCGAGTCTTTTCGATCTCTCTCTCTCTCTTTATATATATATATATATTCTTATATACAACCCTACTTTCTACTCTTAGCTCTCTTCTCTCTCTTTCTCTCTCATCGTGTTTCTTCACTTGATGGTTCTTAATTCATTCTGATTTTAGATTAGAATTTGTATTTATGTTTGTTGGTTTTTGTCTATTTTCTTGAAAATTGATTGTTTTCTTTCTTCTTGATGTACTTTGAATATAATCCATGTAACCCATTTATGGAGGTTTCGAATTCAGAAGTATTTTTTACCCAAGAGAAAGATCTGAATTCTATGGAATTCGATTTCCTTGTTACACCAGCGTTGCATGATAGTCGTCAAAGTGAAGAAGATGGCATTTCAAGGTCGCTAAATTCAAATGATGAAGAAGTCACAATAATTCAAGAAACTCAAGAAGATGATGAGTGCAAGTTCTTGGTGTCGTCAACGTCGGAATCTTCGAAAGAATCCAACAATCCTTGTTTCCAAGAAGCTCAAGAATCTTCGCAAGAATTCAAGAATGTTTGTAGCAAAGAAGCTCAAGAATCTTGGCAAGAATTCAAGAACATTCATATGGAAGAAGCTGCTCAAGAAGTAGATGATGGATTCAAAACTCCAACTTCTTTAGAAAACAAAATTCCAGCGGTGCTAAAGTGTCCACCGGCGCCAAGAAAGCCCAAATCTCTTCCATTAAGTAAGCGAAAATGCCCGGCTCGCCGGAGAATTCTTCTGGATCTATCCAACGAGATAGAATCTCTGTTTCCTCCAGATGTTCTTAAGGATCTAATTGATGGCAAGATTAAGAAAGTGAGGAAAGAATTTGATAGAATATAATGAAAACTATTAGTAGTGCCAGTGGGTAGCATCGTGAACTTTTCTTCTGCTTTTTCTTTTTTTGATGAAGATTTTCAAAACAAATGTTGAATTCTATAATTCCATGATTACAAGATCATCATTATCATTTGCATTTCTTCTTGATTAGAATCAATTAACGATTGTAAATATTAAAGATTTGGTGAAAAACGTTATGGTAAATTATAGCTATTTCTTTCACAAAACCCTTCGAGATAAACTTGAGATCGAAAGCTATTCTTAAAAGGAGAAGATTCGTCTGAAATTTCACTTAGTAGTTGGTGGTAAATCGGTTTCGTTTAGGCCGGCAACGAACATGTTTGTAAATCTTATTTTTAGAATCGTATGCAAAAAGAGTAAAACTAAAGCATAATTGCCTTTTGGGTTGACATATTTTCTAGGATTCTTCATGAGGGACTCAATTTGATGATAGTTTCTAAGTGGATTTTGAGTTAATATTTAAGGTTAATTAAAATTTACAACGTTGAATTTGACTTTTTGTTTTTCAAGACCAAGTTTCTCAAGAGGACCAAACATTCTTCCATATGGGTTCTTAGCTACACAATGACTTTTTTTATACTCTTGAACCCTCTAATTTTGGGAAATACACTTGAAGGTCTTGAATTATTTTTGAGAGGATAGAATTTGGATTATGGATTTCAAAGATAGTCTTTTGAGTTTAGGGGATGACGATCGTCAAAATAATTCTTTGAAATGGCTATGAACGTAATTAAGCTGAATTCTTATCGAAATTCGAAAATAGTAAAAGGTGACATGATGATGCATGTCACCACCTTGAGAAAAAAGTTGCAAATTTTTTAATCTAAGTTGCAGCCTAAATTGTTAGTTTAGACATTAAGTTAAGAGAGTACTTGAAAAGGTAGGAGGCCAGCTAATTTGAGAACCAGCATCAATTTGATAGATATTTCCTAAGATTCATTCATAAAACTATTAATTCTAATTGAAGTATTATTAAGTTCAGTGACGGATCACAAAGTTATTATAGAAGATTTGCAAACATAAAGTACATTAATAGTAAAAAGAATAATATCGAGTTTAATCTTTTTTTGTTCAACTTGAAGTTAAATGTTTGTGTTGTAATTTAATTTAAGATTTTTAATAAATGAAACATTGATGAAATCTTATTTTTAGTACCAGAGTTGATGATTTATTATAAAACAAACTTGTTTTCGGTAATTGTTACTTAAAATTTCTTGTCTTCATGTCTGCGGAAAAAAAAATTTGAGTAAACATTTTGTATTTGTTTTGATTTTTTAGTTATTTGCACAATTTAATCATAATTATCATAATAAAATGATGTCATTTTGGACTGAGGATGTAAAAGGTTAAAATTGAATGTTCAAATGTAACGACGTTTAAACGAGTATGTTTGCGAGTAGGGGTGTAAACGAGTTTATTCACGAACGTTAAACGGACATGTTCAGGATAGTAACATTATATAATATTATTAGTAACACATAACTCATAAGCTTCTATTTATTAGTGTACTAATCAACACCTTGATTGAGCTAACATGCAAACATTGAAGATTAAATTAAACCCAATATTATACTTTTAACAAAATATTCAACATGATTTAAACCTTATACCGATAGATATGTATATAAGTTTGCAAATCCAAATGACAAAGGGCAAATTACATCTTTACCAGAATTAATATGTCAAATTTCTATATATGAAAACTTAGAAAACATTTGTCAATAATGCCAACTAATATGATTTTGTTTCCACTGATGCCAGAATATTAAAAAATAAATATTATTTAAATAATTTATGCTTCATCTGTTGGGTCTTAGTTCAGATGGTAGAAAGATTATTTAGTTTGTAAGATATTTAAAGATCGATTCATGTTGTCCCCATTTACATATTTATATACTTTATATTTTTTCCATTAATTGTCACCTTGTGGTCAACTTGTAGTAGACAAATAATATTTGACAACTAGTTGACAAAATGTTAACAAAAAAATTTACAGAAATACAAACCCTAGTTTCCAAATCAGTAACACGTATTGCCGTCAAAATGTTTTATATTTTTCTATGAGTTGTCACTTTATGATCAAATTGTAGTAGATAAAATAAAGTTGACAAAACATTAACAAAAAAATTACAAATATACAAACAGTGAAACTCTAATTCTCAAATTAGTAACACGTATCACCGTCAAATTTTTTTACATTTTTTCTATGACTGTCACCTTGTGATCAACTTCTAGTAGACAAATAAAGTTGACAACAAGATGACAATGTTAAAAAAAATTACAAAAAAAAAATAGTGAAACCTTAATTCCCAAATTAGTAACACATATTGTCATCAAATTAAATGCACAAACAAAGTCAACCAAAAATTGATAACAAATTAAATAAATGGTATTTTAGCGCATTTAATTGATAGACAAAATCTCTCTCAACAAGTTAACGAAAGCACTCTTAATTAATTTCAGGTTATCACTAGCACAAATAATCAGGATTGAATTTCCTTACAATCAGCGATAGCCAACTCAATTGTTCATATGATTTGACACTGATAACACAAAAATCACTTCATTACAAAATTCTACAATATAAAGGAAATGAAAAAAGATAGTAAAAATTGAACTTAGTTCCTCAACTCCATTATGCATGGTTCCTTCTCAGAGTTCTCTCCTACAAAAGAACAAAAGTAATGTTAATCATCCTCATTCAGGTTAATGGATCAAATACTAAAATAAAAGACCACAAATCTTACTTATAAGTTCTAAAGTCTCTTTACGAAGCTCATCTCTTATCTAAAATCAAATAAATATTAACTTTAGATAAATCAACTCTTTCGTTCATTGAAAAATGAAACGAAGAACAAAACAGTACAGGGAAAGAAAAAGAGAGAACCAAAACAATTGAAAAAAAATATTGTTGATGATCTGGAAAAGAAATAGATATTGTTACTTGCAATCTAGCATTCAAAAAAAGAGAATGGGTGAGGAAGAAATCTGTCAAGAAGAGAGCAAAACGATTAAAAATGAAGAATGAGGAGAATGAGTGAGGAGAAAATCTATCTAGAGGATAGCAAATCGATTGAAAAATGAAGTGGGAATTGAGAAAGGAGCTTGTTTACATAGATGGTTAAAAAGGAAGAAGAATGGATAAAACTGGCATATAAGGAACAAGCATAAGGAGCTGCCAAAAAAAAACTCAAGTCATTTAAGATGCCAACCTGTATACTTTGTTCATGACAATGATACTCGTGCTCCTCTGGTCCACTATAACACTTGATGGTAATATGGGCTACAATGCCATCGAGCCCAATATCAATACTAGGTTATAAAGTATCGACCATGTTTAATTCTATGTATGCCATCAAGGACTTCACTATTGGATCATCCCTGTCGGAATCTCTCTATCCATGAGAAGTGATGGTTCTAATATTCAGAAATATATTTTTAGCATAATTAAAGTTGCTACAAAATTTTTCAAATGGCCATAAGCTTGGAAAATGTGAATTTGGTCTTGTTCATATGGTAACAAGTAATTATATATACATAGAACTCAAGAATCTTTTATAGTAGTGACATTGAGTAATTAAAAATTATATTAGACATAATAATGATTAAGTAATACTCCAATGCAAAGTACAAATTATGCATAATACAAACTTTAATTTTTTCCACTGCAACGATGACTGCAAATTTCTACGAGTTTTCATGTTTTGAAAATGAGTCATAACTACTTCATTTTCAATTTTAAGAAATATTTCCTTCTCCACATGAAACATCATACAATCGTTGTGATATTCATCTCTCATTTTATTAAGCAAATCAATTTTGATGATTTTCATAGCAGAGAAAGCTATCTTAACACTAGCAGTTATGATTGGTAGAATCAATGCCAATTTAATCAATCGAAAACCAAATAAAATACACAGTGAAAATCTAGCTCAATCATCTTAGAAAGAGCTCCAATGCTATCAAGATTAGCAAAATCTTCATTCTATTGTGTGTTGATTATGTAAGTCGTCAATTGATCTTTAAGTGCCATTTGATCTGAAGAAGAGAAACCCTTTGGATATAGTTCAGCAAGTCATAATAATTTTGACTCACTAAACTTCAAAAATAAATTTCTAGGATCAAGGCAAGATGTGCACATCAATAACTCTGTATTTACTTCAAACGATTGTCGTTCATCTCTTCCAAAATATGATTAATTATCTAACAATTATTAATTAAAATATTAACAAAAAAAATTAGAGAAAAGTATAATAATAAGATTATATGAATAGTACCTAACTAAAGATTTCAACATAGTAGTAGTAGTAATATATTGGAACATTTTGTGATTGAAGACAACATAGGACTTTATCTTCCATATTAATAGTGGAAATATAGTTCTTATTACAAGAAGAGTTAACTTCTTCAAGCAAATTCTCTCATCAATTATCTCTTAATTGTTGACATCGGGCCTTTGTTGTATCAACTAAACCAATTTCTCTAACGATATTCTGATCTTTCTGTTGTAGAAAAAAGATAATTATGTTGTCAATTGCAATATCTCCTTCATTAAATGTGCTATGAATATTAACTCATAACTCCTCATTTTTATCAAACTTAAAACTTGCACGTTGTTTTTTACATACACCATTTTTATATATATTTTCAAACACTTCCAACATTGTTAACCACATACTCAGAAGGAGAATATCAGACTTACGACATAACATAAGGAGAACAATTAATTTTTTTAACAAAATTACATAAATTCATTCTCTTTTTCAGTCATTTTTCAATTAAATATATTTTTTCTTTCTTCATGCTAATCTATTTTATATTAACAACGCGCTTTTGTCTTGTGTCAACATTCATGCCTCCTTTTCTTTAAACTTCTACTAAAACATACTTGCATCCAATTTTTTTATATTTCAATTCATTTTTTATTTTTATACATCTTAGTTGTATGTTGTTTTTTCACTATTGGCTCTTGAAAAATAGTCTCTTTGAAAAAAAATTATCTGCACTTTTTGGTTTTGTGAACTTCTTTTTGACGACTTTTGTGGCTGACTTGATTGATAGATTGAGTTTTTGAGTATATTTTTCTCTATATGGTGTGAGAGGAAATAGTATTGCATAGTAGGGTTGTTATTGTTTGTTGTATGAATGCATTTGGCTTTTTTGCAAGGAAATTTTTTTTTGGCTTTTGACAGCAAAGTTTTGATCTTGACAGTGACGGATCCAGTATAAAATTATAGGGGGTGCACCAGGTTTTTCGTAAAGTAACAGTGCTCAAATATAAAATCAAATTATACATAATACAAACACTAATCTTTACTTTACAAAGAAGTTAACAAATATCTGCAAATTTTTATTTTTCGAAAATGAGTCATTGCGACTTTGTTTTCAATTTATATCTACACTTTAATTCTCATCAATATAATCAATCTAAGTTAATTATTCATTTAGAAACATAATTAACGTAAAACAAATCATAAAATATATATACAAACTATTATATATTCATAAATATGTCAAATTTTTTTTAAAAAAAATATGCATATAAAGTGTTTGACAAAAAACCTAAATAAACATTTCATTAATAAAAACATACTCCATTGATTATTCTCCAATTCTATATCACAATTAGTCCATCATCACAACACAAGCAAAAAAAATAACAATTTATCAAATGATGATTCAATTAACATTTAACAATTAAGATTCATATTATTAAAAAAATAAAAAAAACTAACAGATGAGGGGAAGGATGGAAGCTCCTGCTGCGGGCGAGCAAAGGCGACTGGTGGGAGGCTGTCTATGATGCGCGGCGAACTCAATGATGGTGGTGGTTTGTGGGTGGGTGCCATATGGTGTGGGTTTGTGGGGGTTGGGAGGAGACACTGGGTTGTGTTTGTTGAAAGAATTTGTGGGTTTTGTTATTTTTTTTTAAATTGAACAGTTTGGTCCCTTATGTAAGAATGAAACGTTGTCGTTTGTGGATTTTGTTATTTTATATTTTAAATTTTTCTTTATTTAAAACAAATGAAACGTTGTCGTTAATATCTCCAAGACTCCAACCCTCTCCTTCATCGATTTCAACCATCATCTTCAGTCCTTCTCCTTCACCTTCTGCAACTCCATCGCCACCACCATTCTTCCTTTTTCTCCCACTTCCTCGCTTCCACTCCAGACTCCATCACGGGACACCAGTGCCCCCCCTATTCTCTTTTTTCCTCCCGGTGCACAACCCAAATTTTGCCTCCCAGAAACCCAAAATATAGGAGCTCCGGCCGGCGCTGGTGGGTGCACGTGCCCCCACTGGCACCGACCTAGCTCCGTCACTGGATCTTGGTATGAGACAGTAAATTTTTTGTTCAGCTTTATATTCACAATCGACCTCCTCCCAACACCTTTATAGCCTCCTGTCTCTTTTTTTATCTTTGGATTGCTACTAATCTTGAAAGAGGATTATGATTCTTCCTTTACTCTATTAAAATGCATGTATGTTTTGACTATGTATTGTGAAGCTGCAGCTTGAATGTTCTTTGGATGCATCTCTACTTCCTTTACTCCATTAAAATGCATGTATGTTTTGACTATGAATTGTGAAGCTGCAACTTGAATGTTCTTTGGATGCATCTACTTTGATCAAATCTGAGTTGTGTTCCCTTTTACAAAAAAATGAGAAACATTCCTATTTATGTGAAGCTACTCTCATGTATGTAATTTGTATAACTCAAAGCATATCACATAAGTCTAATTTGTGTGATTTGATGTTCAGGTACTTTGTTGAAATATAAATAAAATATTAATGACTCTTCTGAAATAAAGTTGAGTTAAAGTATTTTAGTACAACAAAACTAGTAATTTAGATACCACGAATGTCACTAACTCACACATGTTGTACATGTTCGTCATGAATAAGATTCATTATCTTCCTATTTCAAATTATTTTTTTTATTTAGAAACACACATAAAATATATTGCATAAATATGCATCTAATCTAATACACGGTAGGAATTTTTATAAAAAAATATTTGTAATCTCAATTTTATATCCCTTTTGGTGAATCTACTTGGTGCTTGCAGAGAAAGAATAGCTTTGTAGCAGCTCCAATGAGAATATCAAGACAAATTAATTAATTTGTTCTATATTTCTCCGTTTCTCATATGCCATTTTACTTTCCACATTTTAATTGGGAAAATATTGCAATTTTAATGTTTCATTTGTTGACAAAAAAATATTTTTTAAGAAAAATAAATTTTTGAGTTTTATTTTATAAAATTATTTTTTAATATTTTACTTTCAAATATTTAAAAATATAATAAAAATATAATTTTATATTTTAAATAAAAATAAATTATGGGGCTAGAGATAAGTGACGAGAGCAAAATAAACATGGTATTTATATGGGGCTATGGGCAATCTGGAAGGCGAGGAACGAGTTTGTGTGGTGGAGTGGGAATATCTCCAATCCCAGGAGTGTTTGGTACAAAACTGAGACCTATTTCAAGACTTGGTCTGAGGTTATGCGCAAAAGGTGGCTGGGAAAAGAGATGATACTTTGCAGCCGATTGTAGATTCCTGGCAAAAACCGCCAGCCAACTTCCTCAAAGTTAACTGTGATGCTGCGATATTTGAACAGTCTGGAAGAACAGGTGTGGGATGGGTGATAAGGGATGACAAAGGTACCTTCCAATGGGCTAAGGGTAGAGTATGGCAGACTGTTTTTGACCCGTAGTGGCAGAAGCCATGGGAATTAGGGAAGCTCTATCATGGTTGAAGATTCACAATGTCTGTAAGGTGATTGTGGAAACGGATTGTCTTATTGCAGCAGAGTCAATTGAGGCACATCTGCATTTATCATCAGCCTACGGTCTTATCATCTCAGATTGTTTGAATTTACTTTTTCTAGTCTCCAAAACGTAGCTATTCAACATCTGAAGAGGTCAGCGAATTGTGTAGCTCACTTGCCCGAGCGACAAATTCCTATCCTGATTCAATGTCCTGAGACTCTTTACCCTCGGACTTCCTTGTACCAGCTTTAGCCGAAAATTTGAATTAACGCAGAATTCATGATTTCAAGAAAAATAAAAATAAATTAATAATAATTATAATTTAATAACTTATTTTTTGTTTATATTAAATATTAGAAATAAAAAATACTTTTTAAAAAATATAAATACTTCCCAACAAACGGATGGAGTATAAACTCTTCTTGATCAACTCCAAATTTCCAGGCTCCAGAGTCTTGGCGTCAATTTAATCAATATCAAAACTGTGATCGGCTGCTGATATTCCTCACCGTAAATGACAAGCCACCATATTCGTGTGAAATTCCAACTGCATTGATTTGACTAAGAAAAAAAAATTATTTGCACTATTATTACATAATTTCTGTTTGATTTATTTTGTCAATAAATATCGCCTGAAAATGACTCTTTTCGTTAGATATTTTGTTCTCTCATTTTAAATAATTTATTTATCCAAGCCCCAAAGACACGCCAGAGTGGGGATTTTTGACAGCAATTTGTATATAAAATCAAGGCAACTGTTGACAAATGAACTATATTTAAATGAACAACATCTCACCTTCTTTTCTTGTATAAGATCTTTAATAAGAAATATACTTAAGAATTATATGGAAAGACGGAAACAAATGAGGATAACGGACAGTAGTCTTGTCTTGTCGTGTTTATTTTTACAATTTTATTTTTAAAATATATATACAGTTGCTTTATACCTGTTAATCACATTTGAGACAGAAGTTCATATGGAAGCACAACACGTATATGAAGTCGCATTCCATGAATAACAGCAAACCCCCAAAGTCATCTACCCAACACTTTATTGCCACTTACTAATTTGGTCGAAACGAATACAATTCTCCTCTAAAACATTATCATTGCATCTTTATAAATTTATACGCATTAGCATCATATCAATCTACCATTTTTGAGGCAATCATCATAGTTTCAAAACCATCTTTCTTACATATTTTCCAGAGTAATTCAGTTATTGAATGAAAATATTTGTCTCTATAACATTGAATGAATGAATCAGATGAAAAAATTACGTACCAACAATAACTCGACATTTACTTATTTACTTTATTCTACAATACAATTTATTTGCTTTACCAGAAGAGGGAAAGATCTGTTTGAATCAAACAACACAGCACTGTCAACGATTATATTGCATGTCTTGTTAAAGCAAAAGCAAACAAAAGCATTGTGAGCTAAGTCATTCTCTTACCATTTCAAGAATTCTTCTTTTTTACTATTTTGATGATGAAAAGAATTTCATTCATTCTCTTACCATTTCATAGTAGCATCTAACTTCACTTTGAAAATAATAATAGCCAATTCTCTTCAATCGCAACTACACAAAACTTACAACAATAACACTCAAAACCAATCATATTATCCAACTCAGCTCTTTTGCTTATTTCCCATTTCTGCAAATACCAAATCGGACCTCTCTCTATTTTTATATATATATGTATACCAACTGGGTCCCCCACAACCATTGATTCTTTGGTTTCTCTTTCTTTCTCCCATTTTCCCGGATCTTACACAATGGAGTTCTTGACAGACATTTGGGATCTTAGACCTCCTTCAGACAGTGTAAGCGTCAAGGCTTATCCACCCACTCATTTTCTGCTGCAATTCTTCCGGAGTCTCGACCCATTTTGCGGAACGGACTCATTGCTGATAAGCCCTTGAAGCTGCTGCTTCCCTCGCTGAAGTTGCGCGACTTTCTCGCCTTTCTCAGCTTCGGGGAACTGATTTCTCCAAGGTCTTGCTCGTTGTTGTCGGAATTCTTGTGAAGTTTAGCAACCACCAACCGCGCAATGGTGCTTCGGCAGAAGGGGCAAACAGGAGGGGTTAGGCAAGCGGTTGTCTGGTTCGGTTTGTTGTGACAGCAAAGGGCTAACGTGCATTGTGCACACATTTGGTGCCCACAGTCTTGAACCTCAATTGTGCAAATCTGCTCAAAGCATATGCAGCATAATTCTGAATCACTCTCCTGCATCATTTCAAGTAGATTAAATAGTTCCCGTTATAAGAAGTACGGCAATAATGAATCAATGAAGAATTCAAAACAAGTTTTACAAATATATACCTCACTCATGTTGTCATCAACCGCATCCTCTGAATGTGATGGAGATGGTAACGAATACACAGTTCCTTTTAAAATGCTTTTCTCCCTCTCCTTGTTTGCATCCATCAAGGCCCGTTCCAGAAGTGCTTTGGCTTCCTGGTTGAGCTCACTGATGAATTTTAATGGTGATGGCCAAACAAGAGGCTCTGCAGATGAAGGATTTAGTAGGGCTGCACATACCCCTTGCCTATGCCTCAAAGCAACTGTGTAAGGTATTCTCCTGCAAAAGACACCCGCAAAAGAAATGATAAAGGTTCAAACAAAGTAATTGATTAAAAGAAATAGTTTTTACGATCATTGGTGCTATATATGAAATAATATCCAGAAAAGAAACCATACCCAGATGCATCTCGTTGAAGACGATCAGCACCCCAAGCCAATAACTCGCGGATGCAATCAATAGATCCGCTTCTTGCTGCCAAATGAAGAGGGGTGCTTCCAGGGGAGCTATAGAAAACAGAACAGGCATGTTAATATCACAGAACAGTTAAGACAATAAAAAGATCAATACAAATCTATATCTTGTTTATCATTACCCATATCCTCCTGTAGAAGCACAGACAAGAGAGCCATTATCTAGCAAGATATGTACACACTCGGGCCGTTTTTGACGAGCAGCTAAATGTAATGGTGTTGCTCCTCTTCCATCTCTAATATTGACAAATCTTGCATATCCCCTGTATGTCAATTTCCATACGAGCCACGACAAGCAATTGTTAGGTAAATCAACCTGAACACCAAACCAAAGCAATCTTGCCAGAGAAAGAAAGTTACCAAGATACAGCAACAGGACTAGATTGAGCATGGGACAAAATTGCTTGGAGTGAATCAGAATGTCCATAATATGCAGCGTAGTGTAAGCAAGTTCTTCCATGAAGTGAATCAAACTTCAAAATCTGCCACATCAATACAGATTACAGCCATCATCAACCTTGTCCAGGACTAGTTTAACTCAATTTAATCAAAGCCATCAAAAACTCTCAAGAAGAGTTAAAATCTTAGAGCTTCACATACATTCGCTCCAGCTTCAATGAGCTTCTTCAAACAAGAAATTTGGCCATGCATTGCAGCCAGCATAAGTGGAGTCTACACAAAACACAATCACCACCAAAGTTAATCAAACATCTTGAATCCATGAGACCAAATCAAACAAACAAAAACATAAAACTTTCGCATTATACAATGCTACACAAAAGGTCTCACCTGTTTGTACCTATTAACCACATCAGGATCAACAAATCGCTCCAACAACAAAGACAAAATCTAAACAGGATCACCACAGAACAAAAACAACCCATTAATCCAATAACCATCAAGAACCAAACTTAACCTCCCAAAAACAAAATCCACAAAGCCAACCTCGATCTGTCCATTTGCAGCAGCAATATGAAGTGGAGATTGTTTATCATAAGAAGTAGTTTGATGCAAAAGAGAAGAATCTCTCTCTAACATACTCTTCACAATCTCCACATCACCAATTTGTACTGCACTAAACAAACCATGCTCAATATTTCCTGCACAACTTAAATTTTGCCCCATGGTTCTATTACTTCTCTTTTTTTTTGTTGAGCGATATCTCTCTAATTTGTTGAGCTCTATTACTTCTCTTTTATTTAAAGCATCAAAACTGTAAGTGGGTTTGGTGTGTTTTGGCTCAGTGGTGGCGCAATTCACCCCCTCTGTCACCAGAGAGGCGCTGGAACCATATCTTGCGCCACCTTCGCCAAAGAGAAGTGATAGCACTCTTTCAACTGTTTAAAGACTCTAACTTCTAGCTTTATTATGTGTTTTATGACTATGGCTATGGGGTATTATATTTTCTAGCTTGTTGGGTAAAAAAGTTTGCATCATTTAATACGCACCCATGATTTTAGAGAAAGACTGTGGAAAATGGGTATTTTCTACTAGAGAGAGAAAGTCTTCGTATTGGAGTTTGGAACTGCCCGAAGGAGCTGACCGTGTTAGAGACTGAGTGAAAGTACGGGCAGTTGTCAGATACTTGTTGGGCAGTTGATTATATTATAAGATTCTGTTAAACAGTACGTTTTTGGGAAATTGGTAAGGGTTGTCTGAGATATTGTAATGAAGTGATCTCGTCCGTTGAAAAATTCGGTGGACTAGTATCACCGTTGGATGTGGAGGGTAGATTTGAAATCCCATCGAGTGGATATATTTATCTCTTTTATTAGATGGATGGTTGAGAGGCGGCTATGCCTGTTTGATATTCTCATGTTGAACTAAATTGAATTGTAAGTTGTAACTAATGCTCACGGAAAATAATTTTTTTACAAAAATATTTTTCATATTTTTAAAATTATATTTTTTGATATTTTATATTTAAATTTTTAAAAAGTATAAAAAAATATGGTTTTATATTTTAGATTAAAAATATTATTTAAAGAATAGGTTAAAAATAATAATTATTTTTTTTGTAGATTTTTAAATTTGTGGACTTATTTTCTATCAGGAACAAATGTTGAAAAATCACAGAAATATTTTCTTAGAAAAAAAATTCTTACAGATAAATAGAGTCCAAAAAATCGTTGATTATTTACTTTTTTTCAAACTTATCTAAAAATTTCCTCTCATATAATTCTAGTTCTTAAGTAATATTTGAATTGAAAATCGTTCTAACCACAACAAATTGTGACAGACAAAAATTTTGAAACTAGTTACTGGTCTGATCCCGGTTCACCATTAAAACCGATTTGCAAGCAAATTGGCATTAAACCGGTGAAAATCGGCAAATCGACCGGTGAACCGTTTAACTGGACCAGTTTTAAATATTAAAAAATATTAAATAATTTTGTACATTTATATATACTTATTTATTTATTTATATTATCTTTGAATTACCGGTTCGACCAGTACATCACCAGTTCGACCAATAAACCAACCATTCAGTCTCTTTTTCGATTCGATTACTGGTCCGGTTCTAATAACATTAGGTGAAAGTAAGAATATATAAATTTATATACTGAAAAAATATTATTATTTATATGCACATCAGTTTAAATTTATTTAATTAATTTGTATGTCACTTTGAATGATATTTTGACTAATAATATTTTTACATATGCAATGTTACTATTAAAACTTAGTTCGAATTAAGTATTGTTAAAAAATATTATTGAGCTGAGAGATACTATTAGTAAAATTTAGTGTTATTAAAAAATTGTTGAATTAAGAGATATTTTTAAATTTTAATTTGTATTAAAAATTATTAAGTTATTTTAATTACGACAAATTATCTATCGTAATTTTGGTATCTATGTGTAGAAAAATTATTTGAAAAGATGTTTTATGTAGATATTATTATATGAAAGAAAAATATTAAAATAAATAAGTTATGTAACATCCTGGAAAAATTTTCAGGATAAAATAAAGATAAATAGTAATATTCTGAATATTTTTGTCAATTAAATGACGATAAATTAACATTAAAATGTTAATAATTATGGTTTACGAAAGGTTGATATATAAATAAAATG
>CANYCX011816926.1:0-11933 GCA_948193385.1 Breynia disticha f. nivosa | reverse complement strand
TAGCACATAATTAAAACACAAATAATTCTTAACATATTTATCAATTTAGCACATAATTAATACACAAATAATTCTTAACATATTTATCAATTTAGCACATAATTAATTTAACACATTATCAAAACATATAAATGAATATTTCATTTTATTCAACACATTCGAGCTAGCCCATTGTAACTTTACATGACCAAGTTCAAGGGCCTCTATCGTGTCATGCACCTACCGTTAACATTATACACAAGTTTTTTTCCATGATTTCCTCTAATAATATACCTCAATTTAACTCGAAGTTTGATACAATATATTATACACATTGAGTATAGCGAAAGTGCGAAAATTTTGAAAAATTTTTGTCGTAAATGAAAAATTTTCGTACATTTTGCATACTTCGAGCACACACAAATCCCAACCACAAAAGAAATGGAAAAACAAAAAAATCATAAACCCTTAAACTCCCCCACACTTACTCTTGACATTGTTCTCAATGTCGCAAATATATGCATTTAAGAAAATTGAGGAAAATAATCAAAAATCATAAGCATAAAAAATAAGAACAAGGGGAGAGAAATCTTCTCTCGGTTTAAGGCACGTTTTCCATTCCAGTGTTGGTGTCCTTATGTCCTTCTAATCGTGAGGCATCCATCCGTCATTCCTCGTAAAGAAAGAAAAAATAAATAGTGTTGTCGACAACAAAAAGAAAATATGAAAGACATACAAATGCAATACAGAAAATAAACATGCTCCTATATGATGAATTCATACTCATTAAAAAGAAAACAAATTCATAAAAGACATAATATAAACATGAATGCAACTAAGTGATGCAATAAAGGAAAGAAATTTTATTGACAAATTATTACATCATTGCGGACATGGGTAGTTTAGTGTCTTTTCAGACGGTCACATCATCTCGGTCTCTTGTATGGTCTCTGGCATGTTGTTTGGCATGGTCGCTGGTATTGGTGTTTGATGTTTGGCTCTCCTCATGCTCCAAGCAAAAGTTTGTGGCTCATCTTCTGTCTAAGTTTTTTAGTGAAAAAGGTGAACCACGTTCGTGGCTTGGTGCCCCATATTTGTGGTTGGTCTTCTGACCACTATTTGCCTTCAATTTTTACTCCAATTTGCTTCAGAAAGTGAACCACGTTCGTGGTTCAAGTGAACCATGTTCGTGGTTGGTCTTCTGACCAACTTTGCCTTCATTTTACACTCTTCTTTGCCTCCAGAATGGGAGTCACGTTCATGACTCAAGTGAGTCACGTATGTGGCTCACATTCTGGCCACTTTTGCATCCTCTTTGAAGTGTCACGTTCGTGGTTCAGGGGCATCACGTTCGTGGCACCTCTTCTGTCCAATTTTTCTCCAATTTTGAGCCTCCAGAACAATAGTCACGTTTGTGACTCAAGTGAGTCACATTCGTGACTAATTTTTTGACTCAATTTTGGTTTCTAGAATGTGAGTCATGTTCGTGACTCTCCTGAGTCACGTTCGTGACTCCTATTCTGCCCTTTTTTTTAGCACATTCAAGTGTCACGTTTGAGCCAATTCAAGCCTCCATTCGTGGTTCAATTGGTCACGAACGTGACCCATATTTTGGAATCCTTTTTCTCATCAAGTGAAGTATCACAAGCCAAATTTTTAGCTTCCAATTCTTGGTACACAAGTTTCCACGTTTGTGACACCATAGAGTGCCTAAAATCCTCTTCGAAATACATCATGTTTGTGCCAAGTTTTCACTCCCATTAGTGATCCAAGTTGGTCACATTCATAACTCATGTTTTGACTCAAGAAAGATTCCTAAATGAAGTGTCATGAATACTTCTTTCATGCCTCCAATTCATGGCTTCAATTCATTTTCATTTTGATATGTTCTTGGCTCGCAAACTTCCCTCGCAAGCACTAGTTCGTCTTTAAGCGCATTCTAACTTTGTTGCTTGCAAGGCTATGATCTTGATGCTCACTTTGGGCAATAATTTATGCCCCAAACCAAGGTCAAAATCTCTTGAATTCATGCTCCAAAATGCTCCCAACCAATCCTCTCTCTTTTCCATCGAAATCCTAGCCAAATTCCTGCTTACTTGAATGCACCTAGACAAAACCGTATTTGATTAAAAGCTTTTATATTCATGAGTTTTGTCTACAAAAACATAGCAGAAATCATCATAAAATATATGGAATGATTGTGTATAAATGGTCCTATCAGAAATGATTGGTGTTTGATTTCTTTAAGTCTATCAAATTTCCCAATGGTTACGTTTCCAATTTGATTCTATGCATTTATATATATACGAAAGATAATGATTGTGTATAAAAGTCATGACTGCCATGTATTCATGCAAAGAGAATGATGTTGTTTCTTTCCATGCATTTCTTAGTAACAAATACTGGGAGCCAATTGAACAGTTGCGTGCATTCTTCATGGTTACATGGTGCGAGTTAAAAGCTGAAACAGTCAGATGTTTACATATGAAAACACCCACTATATTAGGCAAACTTGGAAGAATATTTCCTCCTAATTTGTTTAATTCAATTGAACATTTTCCAATTCATTTACCATAGAAGCAAGTTTGTGGGGCCTTGTCCAATATAGATGGATATATATATATATATATATATATATATATATATATATATTGTAACGCCCCAGAAATTCGTCTATTTTAAATTGAAAATAATGGTTTTGATTAGAAATAAAATGTGTGTGTGGGTGTTGTTGATTCCTTGCATGTGCAGAGGAAGTTGTATGAAGGTGGTTGAACCTAAAGTAACGAATGTTTCTATTCTCGAATGGAATTAGAAAGGATGAGATGAGGTATATTGGGTGTTAAATGAGGTCTAATTCGATGTTAATCCATGTTTAATTCATGAGTAATAATGTTGGAATGTGATATGGATACATTGGCATAAGTGTTGTGGAAGTTAGGTTATGCGATCGGGAAATGCAAAGAATAGAGGAGGTACAAGTTGTTGTGAATGATGATTGGAATTGATGTTCATATATGTGTTAATTGAATGTTAATTGATGTTCATTAAGTTGATATATTGTTTATTATAAGTTGGAAGTATGGTTGCATAAGGATGTGTATGTTTGGAATCGAGAGAGATCGGAAAAAGCTAAATATGGCGGGCTGAGAGAAAATAACGTATAATAACTGGGCATGTTAACATACGTTATTTTCAAAAATAACGTATGTTATCGTAGGGATAAACATACGTTATTCATGTTTTTTTCCTCAGGGTGACATTTTTCTTGGCATACATTAATTTAAAAATAAAAATACGTTATTGGGGGTCTGGACATGTCATTAAATGGCCGAAACTCTTCCGAACCGTGCCATAACTCACCCCTAACTACCAAAACACTCTCCAAACATCCTCTCCATTATTTTTTGACATCCCAAACGCAAAACCTATCCTCGAACAACACATTTCAACCAGATTAACAATGTTTTCAGCCTCGAATCAAGCCTTCCTCTCTCTAGGGTTCAAAGAAACGGACCTGAAATGTGTTGTAAAATAGGTGCATTTGGTAGGGTTTTGTTGGGTTTTGGTTGTAGTTCATGAATCTATAAGTGTTTAACCTTAAAACATAATATAAGGTGAGACTTAAGAGATTAGGGTTTTAGGTAATTTTGGGGAGTTTCGGGAAAATGGAAATAAATGTTGAAATATGGTACATTATTGATTAAACTATAGTAAATGTGATTGAATGTGTGTAGGAAACCACAACCGAAACCATAATAAGGGATTTGGGGGCCGAATCGAGTCGTGGGAATGCGAGGTAAGTGCTTTTATGCCACTTACTTGTGATGTTTGAATTGTTAATTGTTAATTCTCGTATGAATGATGTTCTTAATGATAAAGGAAAATGAATTGGGGCTTTATGTGTATGTAAGTGCATGTTATGTGAACGAAATGCTTACTAACGAATGTAGTTTCACTTGTATGGTTGCTTGGTGATGATTACTAATGGTTGTACGATTATGTTGTTGCGAAATAGGTTCTTAGAAACCAAATATGTGGACATTGATGGTTTGTTTGGAATATGTTATGCGTATGGAGTGTATAATGTAAAATGTAGAATATGGATGTGTGAACCAAGGTTTGATTTGCATTATGATCAATGCTTGATGCTCATTATGAATTATTGTGTTGTGGCTAAAGGTTTTGAGGAAATGGATTGCATTCATTCATTTCATGTTATGTGGAAATACATGAGCATTCTTGTATGAGACATGTGTGTGAGGGCGTAATGGCCGCATGTGATAATTATAAGAGGGCGTAATGGCCGTATCGATATTTATATGTGGGCGTAATGGCCGTATTGATACATATGTGGGCGTAATTGCCGTATTGATATAAATGTGGGCGTAATGGCCAAAATAAATTATTTGAGGGCGTAATGGCCAAATGTGCAAAGGGATCGAGTGGACTCTCTCCCTTGCAAAGTTTAAGGCTCCGGAGCATCGCATTGTGTGAATTGAATTAGCATGTGTATAATGCATTCATTCATTACTTATGGTTGTGGCTTAATCTTATAAGTGTGTGTTGATTTCTTGTTGGATGTTTAAGTGTGAGGATGATGATAAATGATATATGTAAGATGTTAATCACTTTGTTAAAGATGTGATAGTGGTTTGTTTAGCATGGTATGTTGTTGGGATTATTGTATGAGTTTAAGAATGGCTCATGCGTTGAGCGAGATGTGAATGTGATTGTATGAGTTATATGGATGGATAACCTTGTATGGTTGTATGTAAATTGTGTTAGGTGTATGATCCTAAACAAAAAGTGTACGTGTTGTGAAATGGAATCATAAAGAAGTGTTCCAATTATGCATAAAGTGTTGAGTTGTATGTTATACATGGTAGTGACTTGATGACAAATGGATGAATAGATATAAATGATGACATGATGTATGTTTATTAAGAATTGAGAGAGTGGTAAATGGTAAGATATTATATGGGGCTATGTTTCTTGGGTTGGTTAAGAAAGTTGATTGCTTATGGTCGAATTGATTATGAAAAAGGAAACTAAGAATGTATGATGATTTTATGTATGCTTGTATTATGATTAAGTTAATTGATTTAAGGATGTTAGGAGTGGCTTAAAGATGCATAAAATAAATGGTGAAGAAGTTAATAAGGTTGGTTTGAATTGGTTCGAGATGGCATGGATTGTATAAGTCTCAGATTGTTTCGAATGCGGGCACAATGCCCCTGAAGCAAAAAATGTATGTTATTTTGAAATGTAACATACGTTATTTATGATTAATGTATGTTTAAGGAGATGTTGGCATACGTTAATTGAGAATAAAACATACTTTAATCTAGTGTTGGCATACGTTATTCTTCACTTGGGTTTGTGGTTTTGTCTGTTGATGAATAACGTACGTTATGCCTTGGTAAACATACATTAATTTAGTGCAGGAACCCTATTTTCGCCTACATAATGTTCTAATGACTATATAAAGTACCCTAATGATTTAAAATGGGTTTCTTAGTGAATAAACACTTAAAAGGGAATGTATAAAAGCATGTATGATTGTTCTGACATGGCTTTAGGGCGCGATTAGGGAGGATAGGCCGGGATGGCTGAGGACTCCCCTACAACCCAGCTTGTACTGACACTGAGGGATAGCCTTACTGAGTATTAAAAATACTCACCTACGTTTTGCTGGATATTGTGCAGAGTGACAGGTACCAAGGTTGGGACTTCTTGAGCGGCGAGGCTAGCGGTGCGATACTGAAGGTCGGGATCCCAGTTGATTAAGTGTTGTGAATGTTTGTGCATGTTGTATATCTATACATACATTAGTGTAGATGGGTTTTATATACTCATCATCTTAAATTTTTTTCAGCTTCTGCATTTCAAATCATATTTAATGTATGTTTGTATTTTTAAGTTCGGGCCAATTATGTGTTCATTTTATCCCTCCTCAACTTACGTCTTAAAAAAAATAGTGCTAAAAATGGTATTTATTCGAAATTGAATTTGCAAAAATTGGTGTCACATATATATATGGATAAGGTTCAGTTTTAGGCTTAAAAAATATTGTATGTATATCTATACATACAATATTGGGTTGAATTTTTTAGGTTGAATTCGATACTTAAAATTTGCAGTATAGCCCAAGTTAGGGTCACTGATTTGTAAAAATATGGCAGAATCCCAATTTAGGGCTATTGATATGTAAAAATATGGTAGTTGTTACTTAAAAGGAGACATCATTATGGGGTTGATAGAAAAAAAAGAAAACTTTAGTAAAAAATTTGGATTTGTTTTAGCTTTTGAGTTGTTTGGATAATTTAATGTCAGTATCATAATAAAATGATATTGTTTTGAACTGATGATGTTAAAGATTACAATTTAACGTTCCAATGGAACTCTGATGTAACACTATTAGTAACACATAAGTTTCTATTTATTAGTGTACTGATGAATACCTTAATTGAGTTATAATAAAAAACTTTAGACATTGAATTGGACCCAAAAAAGATAGAATCCAATATTGTACTTTGAACAAAATGTTAGGCTTGAAAATAAACCTTATCATTATATACATATATACATATATATCATATTAATTTATTTAAAAATTGTATGAATTTTGTAGTTTCTTACGTAGGTTGAAGAACACTATTGATAATAAAGCTCGTGTGGAAGGTTCCATATGTAACATTCTCATCCTAAAACCTCGTAATTAGTGAAACAATTGAGTAAAATGAATAATTAAATTAAGCTAAATAAATAAATAAATCATAACTAAAAGATAGGTTATAACATTGCTATAGGTGAATATTTGAAGGAAAAATATGTATAGTATGAAGGGCGTGCCAAGGTTGTATTGATGGCATAGGGTGTCCAGATGGCACGGGGTGCGTCGACGAGCACAGGGTGTGCCGATGGCGCCAAGATTTCTCACACACTGCGTGCCAACTATGAAAGGGCGTGTTGATGTAGCAAAATTATATTGATCTTGGAAATTGAAAAGCAAGGTCTATTTGGGACGAGGTTTGCCAATATTGGCACGAGGTCTGGCAATGAAGCATAAGCCATGCCAATTTAAATGAAATGTGTTAATTTTTCATGATCTTGGGAATTGAAGCAGGAGCTGGGAAATTGGCACAGGTCATGCTAATTAAGCACGGGTTGTGCCACTGCTAAAATTTTCCTATAAATGGTACATTCAGACAGAAAATGCAAACGAAAGAAAATATAAAGGAACAGAGTGCAAAAGAAGAAACAAATGAGAGTGAGCGAGGAAGAGAAATAAAAATAGGAATATAGAAAAATAACTATATAGAAAGAAAATATCGACTAAGAAAATACTGAATATTCGATTAAGGAAATAGAGGTAAGATTATTCGTATAATTGTTAGAATTTTTACGAATATTTGTTATTTGGATTATGGTATTGATTATAGGAAATTTATTCAGTGAATTTATTGGATATTTATAGCAAGATTGGAGTTTTGAGGAGCTAGAAAAATACGGATATATGGATGAGTAATCCAAACTTAGTTAAATAAGGTTATATGTTTGATCGCCTAAAGAAAAAGATAATTAACGGATATACTATGTTGATGGAGTGATCAATTAGAAGAATGAATTATATATGAACTGTTAGAATTGCTAGCGTGTGAGAAATTGTTGTTGAGACAAGCAGGGGTTGTACATATGCTATAAGGATAATAGTCAAAGTGTTTGGTGTGATGATTGATTTATTTGGTTTGGATAATGCATACATGCTAAACAAGAAAAGACAAATATACTAGCACAAAGAAAATGATTGCATATGCATTTGGATGATTCAAATGTTTGATAGGATACATGTGATTATAGGTGAAACTCTAGGAAATGACTAAGATAAGTCTAAAAATAATTACAAAGAAGAAATCAAAAATATTGAATACATAATATATGTTTAAAATAAAATTAGAGATATCGATATGATAGGGAGTTCATGATCATTCATGACTTCATATATTTGTAGATGGTATTACTCGTATAGATATATGATCGTATACTGGCAAATAATGTTAAAGAATTTATATATGAATATACAATTGAATAATCGCAAAAAAAATATGAAAGAGAAAAAGAGAAAATATAAAATATGAGAAGTATACATATGTGCATTCGCATTATGATGAAGTACATACGAAATGAACATGCAAACAGGTAAGTTACAGTATTTTACAGTTATACAATGGTATGAGGTGACAATGTGAAATTATATGATATGATATGATATGCTATGATATATGATATGGTGTTGGTGTTGTGATTGGATTGGTGATATATGATCGATCTTTAGAGACGAGAGATTATACAGTACACAGTTACAGGCCATTTTATATTGCATGCCATAAATACAAATTTATCAAATATGATTCATATGATTACAGAAAATGCATTTTGATTATTACATGGCTTATATATGGATGTGAATGTAAAAATACAATTATGACCATAGACGACATGATTTGGATAGAGAAAAAAAAGAATACGAATCAAGTTACAGAACATATGGGTAATAAAGAAAAGAATAATATCTATATATAAATGAATTAAAGATAAGTCCTATACTTAAATAAATAGATATATTATGGGTAAAATCATAGAAATACTAAAATAGATAAATTATTATAAATGATTACTCACTACGCAAGTGGGTCAGCTGCTGCTCCTTAGCACTTCCTCTCTATACAAATAAATAGAATTATATGTATAGATGGTTCTTGTATGATATGTGTGCTTTTGTAATTATTTGAAAGATTTATACAGAAAATATGAAATTATTTTTTATGAAATGAAATAAATAGGTATGATTTATAATAAGATCACAATTGTTGATTACAGGGATACAATAGTTGCGTACAAGCCATGCCTAAAGAACATGAGTTATGTATTGCAGATGAACGGGACGTGGTAGTATAATACGGGGCCATGCCAATGGGACATATTACACTGACACGAGCTATGTTGTACACTGAGCTATAAGCTGAACTGTAGACGGTTACATGTATACCTGATGTATGATATTGATAGTAGTATTATTATAGGAAAAAGTTTTTAAATATTCCTCATTATAAGTAATATAAACGTTAATTACATGATTAAATAGGTAATAAGTTTAGGATGTTTTATTCTGGTATTAGAGTAGGGATATGATCCCTTGATAGTAGTTACATGTGTGATATGTGTATATTTATAGAATAATATAACTCAGCTATAAAGATTTCTATGGGAGAGGAAGCAATAGACCCCTATGCTACAAGAAAATGAACAAGTGATTTGTTATATCATAAATCATATGATTCACTATATCCACAGTGATAGCAATTAGAGCATACAGGGAATTCTTAAAGAATTTATTGAAGATCAGATTTAAGAATCTGACGAATTTAAAGAAAATTAAAAATAGAAGAATTTTTGTGAAGACAAATTCATTATAACTGAATATTGATTAGAAGAATAGAAGGAGTTTATAATATGATGTAGATAGCAGTAGAAGACATATTGGATTTCATGATATCCTCATTGTGTGGGATGTATATCAATGGTTGAAAATAGTTTTATATAAAAGAGAATTTTCTGCGTATTTATCTAGAATACTTATTAAGAGAATTAGAAAGGAAGTATATGGCAGAAGTGAATATATATATATATATATATATGGTGAACAGAAGAAATTTCTTATTCTAAAGTAAGGAAGTACGATTGTGAAATAATAATGGATGAAGTTGATACAATAGTTATATGAAGCTGTTAGTTTTAATTCTAAAGAGAAGGACAACTATGAGGATGTGAAAATGAATTGATCAAAAATATAGACGACAAATTAACAAGATTTCAACAAGAGGTACTACAGAATTTAAACATTAGATAACTCCATTTCAGATGTCTTATCATAGAGAATTGAAATGATGGTATCGTAAAGGAGGACAAAGAGGTATAGTTTTCCTCCAGGAAATATTAAGAAAATTTAACTGATATATCAAAGGAAGAATGTGGAAAGGGTGTAGAACCTTGAATGAGGAATGTCATTTTGTGGATACATAGGAAATTTCTTAAAAGATTTACTAGATTAAATAAACAAATGATTGTTAATAAAAATGTACTAGAATTATAATTATTGTAACATGATGTTAGATCAACTACATCCTTAACCACTATTACTTAAGATAGAAGTAAAAAAAGTATGGTTAAGGTTTAAAAGAAGCAAAAAAATTTCTAGAAATTCAGTTGTGGGGACATATTTCATGATATTATTAATGAGTTAGAATATGCTATGAAGGAAGTAATTATGGAACTAGAAGAAAATTTATGTTTACTGATTGATGTCAGCTATATGAGTTTCTAAGAGGATTTGTGGAGAATGTGAAGTTTATTGGCATATGTAATTGATGAAGTAACAGTGCATGATAGTGAAAAAGAAATATCAATAGTGAAATAATGCTCAGTACTCAAATATGTTTCTGGAAGGTTTATCAGGATTATCATTTAATAGGAAAATGGAGTTTTCTATTAAGATAATGATTGATATAGTATCAATATTGATACTGTAACGCCCTCCATTTTATGTTATTTTAAAATTTAAATAAAATATTTAATAAAAATATGAAGAAATTTTTCACGATTTAATTAAACCGTAGTTGAGTGGAGGAAATGAGAAATAGTGAATAATAAAATTTTAGGGAGTTTAGATCACCGGGAAAAGTGAAAACCGAAGGAAAGGTAACCAATAGTGCCCGAGGGCAAAATCATCCAAAACCAACTTTATATATATATATATCTCCCTTTAGCTCTCTCTCTCTCTAAAAACACTCTCTCTTCCTCCATACTCTCTCTCTAACCCGAAAGAAACCCTAGGAGTATTGTTCTTCGGGATACCCTAGTATCGGGAAGGTTCGGGATCGATCCAGGAGTAAGTTGCGGTAAGATTTCTTCCATGAGTTGTAAGAATCCCGTTTTCACCCTTAATCCTAGTTTTTCGCCTTAAAACTATATCGTTTAATCTCCGATTTGAGCATAAAATAGCTCGTTGGAAAGCTTAGTATGTGTACTAACCTCCGGTAGCTATTTTTTGTGTTTATACATGCGTTAGGTGGCTGAAATCGAGGTTAGAACGTCAAGGGTGAATAGTGACGTGATTGGGGTTTTCAACCCTAAGTTCTACTTCATGATTTGTGGTTTAGGTAAGAATCTTCGAGCCCTGTTGAGGTTATTTGAATCGTCAATATGAGTTATAGTTAATTGAGGAGAGAGAGAATATTAAGCTTGTAAAATTGGTGTAGGGTCTTAGTAGGAAACGTGGGGGAAATGGTATTTAATGGAAGTATGAAGTGTTGGATTTGTGTAACATATTTAAGAGGGGTGGTTAGAAGCATTAGATGTGGTTAGTGAAGAGAGGAGGAAAGCAATTAATTAGGGTAATTGGGAATTATAATGATAGGAAGGGAATATGATCACCTAAACATGTAAACATAAGATCATTGTTCAATTATTGCTTTGTATAGTATCGTGCTTAAATAATTAAATGAATTATGAACTGTTCATTAGGAGGTCAGAATCTCAGACAGGGGAGATCCAGGCTGGAGAGTGAGGTGTGGTTTGGAAGGTAAGCAACGCGAGCATAACTTCTTTTTCTTGTATGTTCTTGCATGTGAATTGTGTGATTTGATTGAGTGAGTGTTATGTGATGTGACATGTGTATGTGTGGTTGTTGGAAAAATGATTATGTGTTAGTAGGGACTTGAATTATTGGTTTGGTGTGAAAGTGGATTATTGTTGTGACGCCCCAAATCCTCAAAGTTCATTTTTATATATAAAGATGGGAAATGCCCTATATTTTTTTTTCTTTTAAAAGTAATACATTCAATCAGATAAGTTATGTATGAGAGAGAAAATAGAAGAATGGCTTTCGATGC
>CANYCX011816791.1:0-16336 GCA_948193385.1 Breynia disticha f. nivosa | reverse complement strand
GAGGAGCTAAGTGTAATAGGATACACTGATGTTGCAACCCCGACAAGCAAGGACGATTCAAGAGCGCAATTGGGATACATATTCATGTTGAATGGAGCAGCTGACAGTTGGAGGAGCTCTAAATAAAGCACAGTGGCAGATTCTACAATAGAAGTTGAGTATATAGTAGCGTTTAAGGCAGCTAAGGAAGCTGTTTGGATCAAAAAGTTTATTTCAGCACTAGGAGTCATCCCATCTATCCTACATCCCTTGGAACTTTTGTGTGATAATAATGGCACTATAGCACAGGCCGAGGAGCCCCGGAATCACCACAGATCCAAACACATACTTAAGAAGTTCCATCTCATATGAGAAATAGTTGAAAGAGGACATGTGAAGATGATCAAGGTTCCAGATGAAAACAATGTAGCAGATCCCCTGACCAAGCAGCTGGCTGGTCCTAAACATGAGCGTCATGTTAGGTCTTTTGGTCTTAGGGTTATGTCTGATTGGGGTAGTGCTAGTGGGAGATTGTTAGTGTCAGCCCTAGCCCAATGCATTGTTTGTAACTTTTATTATTGAGTAATAAAATTATGAGGCATTATTTTATCATATCATGTATTGACCTATGTTATGTGTTTGATAAAATATCCGAAAATGTTAATTAAGCGCTTGAGGAATTATTTTATCATATTATGTATTGACAATGATAGTAGAACCTGGAAGTTTTGATATTAACATTCTAAATATCCTTAATCACTTGTTTCTATGGGAATAGAAATGAATTAAGACTAGTATGTACTTTGTAGATGATCATGTTCTACGGGTCAGATATTTAGGATATCTAGCAAAGTGCGTAGGTATAATGTAGATCATTATACTTAGAGAGCGATCACCATTTGTAATGTCAAATGTTATCCTCAGACTGGAAATCACTATGTCTCTTGTTGTGATTTTTAGTGTACTTTGATATACGCCTAATGTGGCCGTAAAAGTTTGACAAGTATAGGTATGATTAGGTATGCTACGAATCATGATTGAGAGTAGGAGTGGAGTGAAGGGATTGACCCTCTCAATGAGAGATGATATCACTGGCCGCTTGGTAGACAAGATTGGAAAGAGTGTTAAGTGTTTAACCCTAGCAAAACTCTTGTCTTTAAAAGGACACGAGGAGAGAGAAAATAAATGAGTTTTCCCATATGCTTGGTCGTCCACCTACTTCCAAAACTATTAGCTTCCTTCTAAAATAAAGAGAGTGATTTTAGGTTATTCTCTAGTGAGGGACGTGAGATTTAGGGGTTGATTATACGCATTAATCATTGTGGTGCCCTTGGTTTCGCAAGAATCTCATCCGTATTGACCAAGAACAAGGTGGTACGTTATTCTTTTCGTGCTAGTACACTTATTCGCTAATCTGTGTGTTATTTTTGTAGAGGAACCACGACTGGGGTTCTTTCTTGGTGTCATAAAGGTCACTTTAGTGTAGGCTAAAGTGGTAGTTACTGTTCTTAAGAAAAGAACTCACGGCCTACATAGAGGAGCAAGAAAGGTATGATTTTTCTTCCAAAGATCATCTTTTTATGTAACCTTAATGTCAACCAATTGTATACATGTTTATTAGTTTCGGTTTTGATGAGATCTTGGGCTATTCTTGGCGTGGTTTATGTGTTTTTCCGCTGCCTTAGTTGTTAGAGTATGTTAGGAAACCCAACACAAACGGCCATGGAAAACGGCCTTGTGGACATTCCCAGTTTGTTTCCAACTTATGGAAACTGCATACGGCTTGGGAACGGTTTTCTTGGCCGTTCCCAGCCCGTTTCCGGCCAAATTGTGGCCATTTTTTGACGTTTTGTCTTAGTTTTCATCGTAAAAATCCCGAGGCATTACAATAAGATGAATCAGTGTCATACCATAAGAGAATGCAATCTCATAGTCCATACAACACAAGCATATAAATAACTCAGCAGCCAATATTCCGACTCTAAGCATAATCCCACACTCCATCAATCATATACCATTTATAATCTAATATGAAATGAAATATACAACCAATTAAGCACAATACAACACATCCTCTCAACTCAAACATACTTCCAATTTAGTAATCGCATTTCAACATTCTTTATAAATTACATTCATCATTCAAGCATTAACCATCTATATTATGATACAAATAAAAGACATACCAAGGTAAGTGTGGTTCGGTGCACTTATCTCATAATCAACAAGTCACGTGTCTGACACTCAACCTTAGCTTAAGTTTTAATTTCTGTCTCCTACACATTTTCTATCCAATTTCACATTAAACACCATTTAATATAACCAATTTCCTCTATTAACCCATAATTAATTAAACCCCCAATTTTCCTCTACATTTTCCCTAAAACCCCTAAAAATCCTCACAAAACCCATTTAAGAATTCCTACTTCCTCTAAAACCTTAAATTTCCTATCATTGTTAACCATTCACCTCCTCACAAGTTCTCCTAACCCAGTTCTCCACTAACATATATTTTATTAACAAATTTCACTAAATTCCATCCAAAATTCGTTCATGTAGAACCGTAAACACAAATTAAACTCAATAACAAGAATCTAGGTCCTTACCTTAGTACATAGCTCCCAAAATCATGAGAAAATCTCTTCCTTTTACAAGAAAACACTTGCTACTAACTTTAGGGATTTTTGGTTGTGTTTGTGCATTTTTGAGGTTGTTATTGAGGCTCAAAATGAGTGTCTCAAACAACTTCCTAGGTTTGATTTGTTCCACACGCCACGCCCATTGACACGCCCGTGTCAATGACCGTGTGCCATATTTTGCACACACTGTAAACACAACTCGTGCTCCACATTGTGCTGTATAATTTCAACACATTGGCATTGGAACGACCCATGCCTAGCCCATGTCAAGCCCGTGTTAGCCTAATTCTACTTCATTTTCTCTCATTTTTTCCCGACTCGATCCCCGTTATATATTTAATTATATTTCCTTCTAATTTTTTGCATTTTTGGGGCTTTACATAATGGTATATTTAATTGTGTTGAATGTTATAAACATAATTTTATATTATCTATAAAATATCCTCACCTTATTATTCTATCAATCATATAATTACTGTTCATGTTAACTATTTTTAGCGTATTAGTAAGAAACTTTTCGTTTTGTTTTTCAAATTTGATACATGTACATGTCATGTTGTGATAATTCAAAAACATATTTATAATCGACATAAGCAGTTTATAGATTGATTTGATATATAACAAGAACACAAATCGTGTTAGTCAACACAGCTGTGGGTCTAGTCTTGTGTTGATCTAGTATGCTCTCTGTTTTGTAAAACACAAAAAGCCTATAACTTTTAAGTGCAACTTGTGTACATCTACTATAACCTAGAAGACACTCATAATCATCATATTATCATTCCTAGAAATCAACCATAATAAACAATACAATGTCTCACACGAATATATCATCATATCTATCGAATATATCATCATATCTATATCAACATGCGCCTAAACCTATACTATTATCCAAAAACAACAAACAACACTCATATATACATATCAAAGCATCAACATCCAACAACAACAAGATATCTTAAATGTCCTATCAATAATCATAATATAATGTATCATATCCAAAATATACACACAATCATGAAAAATTAAAGGTGTAATAACCCCTAGCTGGTGTATGGTGAAGAGAGACAATACTGGGACTAGTAGTCAACATACTACTGAAAAATATCATAACCTAAACTAACTTATAACCTGATTCTGAAAACAAAATATACGAACACAGATTTTGTGAGATGCGACCTTAGTGAGTATTCATTAAGTAATCAATAACATATACATTAAATAAATAGTTCCCTTTCATAATTCATTATAAAACATAATGATCGTATAAATATAAACTAATCTTTACTCCTTTTAGGTTTCCTGTGATTGTAATGATCGTACTCGTAAAATTTACATTTATTAGCATGCAACGTATAATGATTAAAAACATGCCTCAGTATAATCTTACTCTATGATAATATACTTCCTCTACAATATGATCAATCATATAATCACCAATCCTATCACCTGTCGAGAATCATGTCAACCCCAATCAACTCACAATAATAATCGTCAATCCTATCACCTCTCGACAATCATATCAACCCCAATCAACTTGCGAAAAAAATCACATTTCATATATTAATAACATGATATATGTAATACTATTAATAATTGCTAAATTATTAAAATGTACCTATTCACAATTCCATTTATATTTTACTTACATGTACAAATCATCTTGTATACGCATTTACTTATTACTTTTGATTTCATTTGTATCATACGATCATAAAAAACATATATATATATATATCAACCAATCATTTTCTATCACGGATTTACATTGCATATTAATATAAATGCTCCTATATAGTCATATACAAAATTCTCTACAACATTCAATATAGCAATATATTAATATAAATGCTCCTATTTCAATCCTATCAATTTCCTATTTAGTCACTTATTAGCAATTCCTAAATTTTAAGCTGAATTCACAATAAATTCTATATACAATCTTCGTAAATTATTACCATTTAGTATAAGGTTTTATGTGCTAACTATTTCAATCGGTACTTTGCTCGCTCCTGTGATTGATTACGTATTCCCAATTCAATTTTTAACATAAAATCCTTAAAATCTCTCTTTCTTTCTCACTCTCATGAACTGTCAAATATTTTTCTTTGAATCTCTCTATATATTTTCTATCTATTTTAATCTTTTGTCCTTCACATGCTTCTGTATACCTTATATAAATGAAACTCACATGCATCTCATGCTTCAATTTCCAAGTTTTCCTAAAATTGGTAACCTTTTTACAAAATACACATTGTGGACATTGATTACACATTATGGCTGCCCACAACGTGTACTTTGGTCACAACTACACATTGTGACAACAACTCTCTATAGTCCACAATGTGTAGTTCAGCCACCCTCTGTATTTTTAATTTATTTTTTGCAATTATGTCCTTATTTATGTATACCTATAATCAAATATAAATCAACTCATATTTAACCTCTCATTTTCTTTAATTTAACTAATCAATCATTAATTTCATTAATCATTTTAATTATATTATTAATTATAGGGTTTAAGAATGCAAATGTTATTATATAGGCAGCAGAACTAAGATTAAAGCCCTAGGAACTCTAAGTACCTCAATTGATAGGTGAGTAATCCAACTCACTTATATAATTATAATTAATTATGAAATTGTTTATATGTTATAATATTATAAATATGGTACATGAATGGTTACATATAGGCATAACATTAAAGGTATGTTGATATTGAATGTCATATGTGATTATATATGGTTTGTGTATTGATGGTGGAGATATATGATAATATGTTTTTTATTTTAATGAAGGAAATATGATTAAAATGAGACTACATTCTATGATTATGTATGATTTATATTATGTTGTTTTAAATGATTTCTTATTGAGCTTGCAACTCATTAAATATGCACTTTTGATTTCAGGTTTAGATATTTTGCTAAGAGTCATTCCTTTAAAGATTGAGGATTTTAGGGCTTTGGGGAGACTGTGAAAAATTTGCAGGTTTCATTTAATTAGAGGTGTAAATGAGAGAGAAATTGGATTACACTGTGTGTTATGTGAAATGTGATTAAATTGTGTATGAGCTAACATTTGGAACTGAACCAGAGTTGAGCGCCGAGCTGACTTTGTAGATTTTAAGGTAAGTGCATTAAAACACACTTACCTTAGTATGTCTTGCATGTATATGGTTAAATATAGATGGTAAATTTGTTGTATGAAATTTCTGAATGGTTATGTGAATAAATATGTTGTGAAAGCAGTTGTCTTGTGTTGGTTTTGGTTAGAATTGTGTGTTTGGAGGTTTGTGTTATGAAATTTCTATGAAATTAACTTGAAAGGAAAAGAGTGTTATCTGTTTGATGTGTACATTATTGATATAGGTTGTTATTAGTTACTTGGGGATATGGGCATTATGTTGCTCTATGCTTGAAATTGATTGTCAGTTAAGCTGTGCTTAATTTTAAAATAAGGTGATCGTGAGTAAGAAATCATTGCTTGAACAAATGCCATGATGAGATGTAATCATAAGTTTGAATGTGGTCGCATTCCATGTTGCATTCATTCTGTTTGACATTGGTCATAAAACAATATAATAAGGGGGATTAACCCACAAGAGTAAGACCTCTAATGTATGGAAAGGGAGATTAGCCTAATAGAGTGAGAGCTCTAATATATGAAAAGGGGGATTGGACTAATAGTGCGAGAGCTCTAATATATGAAAAGGGGGATTAGCCAAAAGAGTGAGAGCTCTAATATAAATAAAAGAAGGATTGACCCAAAGAAAAGGGAGAGTGAGATCTCTCGTGTCCAACAAAAAGAAGCCCCCAGGGCATGCATTTTGTTTGTTTCATTAACATTCATAAATTTATACATCCATACTTGGCATTGTGTGAATATGATCATGGAAATGGAATGAATGTTGAATTATATTCTTGTGGATTGCTTGCTGAGTGGATTGGTAATGATTTGTGAAATAAACCTTGAAGTGTGAATTGTGCATGTGTATTTTTGTGATGTTTGTGCAGAGCGACAGTAGCTTGTGGTTGGGACTTCATTTTTTGTGGTGCTCAGAAGGTGTGATACTTACTAGTAAGTTAGCTCCTTAGCTTTTTGGGTTTTTACACCTTTTTGTACATCTATACGAACACTTGGTATATATATGGTTTACTCACATTTGATTTGTAAACCATTTATCATGTTTTCGCATCAAATTTCATATTTTGTATATGACCAAAAAATGGTGATTTTTCAGTAGGATGGAGCCAATAAATTATGTATGACATGAGACAGCTGAGTCCTGCGAGCCTGTGCAGGGTCAAGGATCTGCCCTAGGACACAAAGCAAAGCCTGCACAGGGTACTATTCCACCTGATGACCCTGCCAACGCACATTTCTTTTAAATGATGCAACAAATGACGGGAACGAAAGGAGGTCGATCGAATGATGGTATTGATCACAACTTTGGAGAGGTGCGCAAAGAGGGCACCAAATCTTTCGAGGGGACTACAGACCCTACTAAGGCTAAAGATTGGCTCCGACATATGGAGTGAATCCTTAATTGAATGAGGTGCACGCCAGAGCAGAAGTTAAGGTATGCTACCTCATTACTTGAGAGGAGCACTTGGGACTGGTGGGAAGCAATCCTGGAGAGTCAGAATGATCCTCCTACACTCACATCGGGCAGTTTTAAGAGGGAGTTTACTGATAAATATACCCCTCCTCTCTATTGCTGCATAAGAAGATCAATTCCCTAGAACTAAAGCAGAAGGACCTGACTATTGTTGAGTGTGAGGCTCAGTTTACTCGAGTCTCCTACTATACACCTGAGGAGGTTGTGACTGACCTACAGTAGAGAGACCGCTTTGAGAGGGGACTACAGTTTAACATCCACACTTGCATTTCCATAAAACAGCTGCTTACCAGAGACTTCTAAAGTCTGCCCTCAGAGTTGAGGAGCTATTGGTCGAGGAGGGTCTAATGGAAAGAAAGAGGTAGAAGACATGTGGTGGATTCAGTGCTAATGGAAGGCAAAAGGGGGCAAACTTTAGACCTTCTATGAGTCTTAGTATAGGAGGCAACCGATAGAGAGTTAGTTCTAAAGATATGGGTGTCACATTTTTAGATCCCCCACTTCATGACAAAAGAGTATCAAGGGTTATGTTGGTGGGGACATTCGCCAGTTGTGTTACTATTGCAACAAACCCAGCCATCTGATCTGGCACTACTATCAAAAGGCAAAAGATAAGAAGAGAGCTGTGTTAAGACAGTGCAACATCGGAGATAGCAGAGGAGTTACCACTATCGACAAAGGCCGAGGTAGACATGGGAGGACTACTGGCACCACCTCAAGAGGCGAGGAGCCTCGCGTTCAGCAACTCCACCTTATGTGAGTGTCCATGTTATGACACAAGATGAGGTGGTAGCCAACCTCGACGTCATTACTGGTATGATTACTATTTTTGCTCACAATACCTTGGTGTTAATTGATTCAAGGTGTCATTAGTAAAGTAGATTGAGGGTAGGCTGTTAGGATTTCTATGTGTCTAACAACTAATGGAAGCAAAAATAAACAAGAAAAACACATAAAAGATAGACCAAGAACTCACCAAAATCGAGATTAATAACATCTATGACCATAATATCTAATTAGTTAAGGAAAGATCAAAACTTTAATGAAAAGAACTCACCTTGTGTTTCTTCTTTCGTAGTTGTAGGTTGTGTGAAAAAAATAAGTAACTACCGTCTCAAAATACTCTAAAACAACCTTTACGAAACCTTTCCAAGAACCAAACGTGTAGTTCCTCTACAAAAATAACACACGAATCAAAGAAAATGTTTACTAGCACTAAGGAATTTCAGATCATCTCTTACAAGCCAATCAGATTAACTGTTTATGAATCGGTTGGCACCACAATGCTTAAAGCATATGAAAAGCCCTTGGATCTCATAAGATCTTGGAGAAAAAACACAATAATCACCTTCTTGAATCTTGCTTTAGTGGCTATAACAATGGGGGAATTAGGGAAGGAGAGGACAACTTTCTTATGTTATTAAAAGACTATGGTTTTTTATTTTAAAAGGAGGAGTTTGGTTTAATTAAATTAATTAACCAACAATTCTAATTGAATTAGGATTATGTTAAGTTTTTGAATTAAAAAAAAATCTTTCAATTCCCTCTCCCATTGCCTTTTTTATATATAATAATATAAAAGAAAAATTCTTTCATTTCATCGTATATTGTCTTGTGTTAATTTAAGACAAGGCTTCCTTATTTTTCTTTACATTATCATCTTACATTTCTTAATTTAAGACATTATATTTAACTAATAATCATTGTCTTGAAATCATGTCAGAAATGATCCATTATTTTTTTTCATCCATATTGCACCCAATTACCAAAATTGTCCCAAATGACCGATCAGGCCTGACTGCCGGATTTTAACTAATACCCTTCTCAGTTTTCATTGTCTGTGTGCAATCTGTAGGACTATTTAATAATGCAATGAATTTATTAATTCATAAATAATAGGTGGTCTCTAGTAAGCCACTATGATCACCCAAGATTAAATAGCTGACGAGCACTGTCAGCAGTCCCACTACAACTCAAATTCATCCATTGACCTTTAATATCATGATTTAGATAAGGCATATCCCAAAAAAATCCTTATTTAGTCCTCAATCACTTTCTTGATCTCTATTACAAAATTAATAAGTTTTAATGAATGACTTAATCATTCCATTTGGGTGCGGCCATTCTCTTCTCAATCTTGTCTACCAAGCAGCCAGTGATATCTTCTCTCATTTTGATGAGAGGGTCAATCCATTCACTTCACTCATGCTTTTACTTATAATTCTTATCATACCTAATAATACCCATACTTGTCAACCTTTTATGGTCACGTTAGGCATAAGTCGAAGTACACTAAATATCACAATAAAAGTTACAGTGATTTTCAGTCTACGGATAGATATTTAAGATTGCAAATAGTGATCACTCTCCAAATACAATGTCCCACATTAAATCAATGCACTTTCATAGATATCCCAAATATTTGTGACCCGTAGAACATGATCACCTACAAGGCACATAATAGTCTTAATTTGTTTTTATTCTATGGAAACAAGCAACTAGAGATATTTAGAATTTTAATCTCAAAACTTTAGGGTTCTACTCTCAAAGTCCTCAACCTTGATACCTCAAGCACTTAATTAACATTCTTAGATAATTTTATCAAACATATACCACAGGTCAATTAATGAAATGATAAAATAATGCCTCATAATTTTATTACTCAATAATAAAAGTTATAAACAATGTATTGGAGCTAGGGCTTACACTAACATAGGGTAGTGCATCTAGGTTATATGGTGGCAGTTTATATACCAGCCAGGGGACTAGTGATGGTGAGAGACGTGCTGAGGGATTGTGACCTGAGGATTGGGAAATTAAAGTATATGACTGATTTGATTATTTTGAGGATGACAGAGTTTGGAGTTATAATAGAAATGGATTGGTTATCCAAAAATAGAGCGATGTGGATTATTATGAAAAGGAAATGGTGGTAAAGGTTGATGGTGAGAAGAGTATATTTCTAGTGGGTGAGCAGAAGATTATACCTTCTCGCTTGTGCCTGCAGAAATGTTTATACAATTGATAAGAGAGGGGTGTGAGGCTTTTTTAGCGTGTGTTACGGATACGAACAAGGCAAAGGCATAAGTGAGAGATGTAGAGGTAGTGAGAGATTACCTAAATGTATTTCCAGATGAGCTAATCGAATTGCCACCTCTAAGGGGTGTCAACTTCAAGATTGAGACAGTGCTAGGGGTAGCACTAGAGTCAGTAGTGCCATTCAGAATGGCAACAGTGGAGCTATAGGAATTGAAGAGAAAGTTGGAGGAACTTCTCGAGAAGGGGTTTATTCGGTCGACTGTGTCACCGTAAGGCACACCAGTACTATTTAAGAAGAAGAAAAATGGGGGTTTCTAGTTGTTCTTTGGCTACCGCCAACTGAACAAGGTGATGGTGAAGAACAAATATCAACTACTGAGGATTGATGACTTAATTGATTAGTTGATGAGAGACATAATGTTCTCTAAAATAGTTGCGAGTGGAGGAGAGCTCCATTCCTAAGAGTGTGTTTAAGACTCGTTATGGCCATTTCAAATTTACTGTGATGTCATTCAGGTTGACTAACGTGCCAACAACCTTTATTGCTTTGATGAACAAAATCTTCCAACCGCACTTGGACCGATAATTAGTAGTCTTCATAGACAACGTGATGGTGTACCCCAAAGATAAGGAGGAACACAAGGGGCACCTCTAGGAGGTACTAGAGTTGTTGAAGCAAAAGTAGTTGTATGAAAAATTTGACAAGTGTAAGTTCTAGATTAAGGAAGTGGTCTTCCTAGGCCACGTGATTTCAGCTGAGGGAGTGAAATTGGATCCAAGTAAGATAAAAGTAGTTCAGGAGTAGGAGACTCTGAGGAATGTGACAAAAGTGTGTATTTTCTTAGGCTTGGTAGGATACTATCAGAGGTTTATAGAGAATTTTCCCAAGTTGGTGAGGCCAATGACCACTCCCCATTGATTTGGAATGAATGTTGCCGAGAGAGGTTCAAAAAATTAAATAAGTCATTGATGGAGTCTCCAATACCTATGTTACCTACAGATGGTGGTGGTTTCGTGATTTACACAGATGCATCTAAGGAAAGTTTAGGCAAATTTCTTATGCAGAATGGGAGGGTAATTGCCGACACTTCTCGACATTTGAGGCCACACGATGTTAATTATCCTACCCACAACTTATAGTTGGCTACAATCATTCACGCTTTAAAGATGTAGAGGCATTACTTGTACTGTGAAATTTTTTAGATTTTCACCGATCACAAGAGTCTCAAATACATTACCACTCAGCAGGAGTTGAATCTGAGGCAGTGGAGGTAGATTGAGCTTCTAAAGGATTATGACTGCACTATTGACTACCATTTGGGTAAGGCTAGAATGCCCCAAAAATTTAATGAAAATATTTCAAAAAAATATGAAAAATAGTGATCGCAAACGACTTAGGGAACGACCTAGCCAAAACGTTCGCCAAACCATTTATGTTGTGGACAAAAAGCTAATTTTTGCAGACAAAAGCCTAGAACTACCTAGAGAGTGGTTTAGCCAGCTAGTTCTCCAAAATGTTTGGCTTATCTGGGGTGTTAAAAAAGGACGCATTTTTAAGTGAAAGGAGAGTGAGTAAGTGTTATTTTTCAACCCTAAATTCACAGCCGTCTCCTCTCATTTTGAAACCCTAAAAATACCATTCTAAACGTTCCAAACCTCAAATCCTCATTTCCTACACCTAAAAATCTGTAGCTCTTGCAAAGGAAACATAAGCTAGACGAGTCCTAAGGTTTTCTGCACTTTTCAGCAAGGTAAACTCCTAATCTAGGTGAAATTTTTATGAAATAAAGTGAGTTTGGAGTAGGGTTCTGTGGGGTTTTGATTGTTATTCATAATAAGAAACATGTTTAGCTTGGTTTGGTGATATTTGTGAGAAATAGATGATTCTAGGGTTTGGTAACTTGGGGATTTTGAGGAAATAAGAGCTAGAATATGAAAATGAGTTTTGATATGTGTGTAATAAGAAAATTATGGTCCCATTTATGTAGAAGGTAGCATTTGGGATCCCAGTCGGAGTTGAGCTGAGACTCGGCTACGCAGATTACGAGGTAAGTGCACTTTTGACAGTTACTTTGGGGCCTCCATATGGTTAATTGTATGTGATAAATACTTGTTTGTTGAAATGGCGACAATTATGAGTAGTAACAGACTTGTTTGTGTGAATGTGTTTATGTGCATTTGATTAAAAGTTGAATAAGCTAGTATTTTGTTATGCTTGAATGCAATTGATGATAGTAAAACATTATGAGAATGATATCTTGATGACTTGATCAATGCTGTAAGAATTGGTTGAATGTAAGTTAATTGTTTAAAGAGACTTATGTCTTGTATGGTTTGCTTAGAATTTTACGAGTTATGATTGGTGTGTATTGACTTGTGTTTGATTGTTAATTATGATGATAAGACACTACAGAAGTGTTTTGTTAGTGAAATTGAACGTAATTAGTGAGTTGGTTAAAAGTAAATAAGTAGGGAAAGAGATGTGTTTATGAGAAAGTGATGGAATAAACTTGATATGTTTGGCTTATGACTTGTGGTGGTTGTTTCTTGCCACAAGTTAGCATTTTATGAATGATGTGAATATAAGCATTAAGCTTATAATGAATTATGTGTGAGCATCTATGTGCACGTTGTGAATGTTCCTTTATGATTATGATGATTAACTCTATTTAGTTACAAATGTTCATGTCGGTTGTGCCACTAGTTCGACCATTATGAGCATGTTTGAGTTATGTTGATGGATAATTTGTGGAAAATTCATGTGCATGTGTTATTGTGAAAGGTTGAGATGAGATTTGGAAATGCATGGAGTTACATTCACACATATCATTATTGTGTTGGCATGAGCACGTTGTATTTTCAAGAGCTTATGGCTCACATGTGAAAAGGAGCATATGGCTCACATGTGAAAAGGGAAGGTGTGTTGTTATTCCACATGAAAAAGGGGTATTAGCACAACATTTGAGAACACAAGAGCTTGCCTCTTGATGTTATGTTTATGCCAAGCGAGACCTCGATGCCGGGCAAGGCCCAACAAAAAGAAAAAAATGGGGGATTAGCCCAAATTTGTTGCGAAGGTAGTGGAGTCTCTCTGACATTGTGAAAAGGGGATTTTGCCCACAGTCGTAGAGATCGAGTGGAATCTCTCTCGTACAAAGTTTAAGGCTCCGGAGCAGAGCATATGTGTGTGGAAATGCATTTGCATTACATTTGCATTCATTATGCATACATGTTATTGGTTGTATAGAAATGAATGTTTATTGTTTTTGGTTATGATCTGAGCACGAGTTGGGATTGGATGATGTGTGTTCTTGAATGAGTATGTGATATATAGTTTTATGTGGAACTATAATACGTATGGAGATTTGATGTTGATTGGTTTTGAATGACGGTAATATGATGCTTATGTTTTTGAATGAAAAGAGAGTATGAGATTTTATGTTTTGTGCTGTCGTGTGATGTAGAAGATCGGTGTTAACGATAAAGTATGTGATTGTGGATATATATGTATGATATGATTATGCACGAGTGTGTTGAATGGTTTGTGATTGACATTGGTAATATGGAATGTGACTGGTGTTATGACTAAAAATGAAGTATGTATACGTATATAGAATCAATGAATGCCTGTGGTAAGTTGTGTAATTGAATTGTAAGAAATTGACAAGAATAAAAAGAATGTAGGATGAATATATGCGTGATTGTGTTATAACTTGATGGATTTCATCAAGAATGTTGTGTATGGCTAAAAGATGTTTGAAATGGTTAGTTAAGAGGCAAATAGGGTTGGTTTGGTAGGCCTTGAAGTTGTATGAAGTGTTAATTATGTATTGGGTTTGTTTGTGGAAATTCCTAAGTGTTAAGTTGCTATTTTTTGGGCATAACAGGTCAGAACTGGCTGGGAAATGACCTGGAGAACGGCCAGTGCAGGCCATTCCCAAGGCCTTTCCCTTGTTACTAACAGAACAGAAGGGGAGAACGACCTAGAGAACTGCCAGCGCAGGTCGTTCGAAAGGTTGTTCCCATGGCTCTTGCAGACTAATTTGGTGATGGTTTTAAGGGGCAAATGAGTTCGATAGTTAAACTAATGTGACTTAGCCTAAATAATGTGCTAATGAATATCTGAAGTGAGGAAATGACCTATGATGATCCCTAAGACATAAAACACATAAAAGAATTGTTTGTGGAATGGCTACGGGGAGCCATTAGGGAATTTAGTCGCGAATACGACTTTATTTTCCACAAGTACACCCGTGTTGGCCGAAAGTTCCCCTACACCCCAACTTAACAACATTAGGGAAAACAAACTGATTATTTTTATATACTCACCTTTGTTTTGCTGCTGAATATGTGCAGAGTGACAAATATTAGTGACGACATTATGTGATCAGCGAGGCTAATCGGTGCGATACTGAAGGTCGAGCTCCTAGTTTTGGGTTGTGTGTATGTTGTATTCTTGTGAACATTTAGTGTAGATGAGATGTACTGACATAGAATTCAAACTGTTTTCCAGTGCTTCTGCATTGCAAATTATTGTTTGGTGTATGGAATTTGTTAATGTGTTTGAAAAACTACTTATCTAGTTATTCTCTCTTGCATGACTTATATTTAAAAAAATTGGTGCAAAAATCATTGTTTATTCGAAAATAAAATTTCTAATTTTGGGGTTCAAAAAGGACAATGTGGTCTTTGATCCTTTGAGATAGAAGGGTATAGACGACGAGGATTCAGTGACCTACATGTTCAAAAAGGAAAATCATTGTTTATTCGAAAATAAAGTTTCTAAATTTAATTGTTTGAAAGTTTATTGAATCCAATGATTTGTGTGTGTGTTTCACTATTTATTGATTTGGTGTGGAGATAAAATTCATGACCGTAAATTGGGTGCATTATGTTTTGTTCGAGTTATGTTATGTGTTCATTTGGTATATGGTTGGTTGTGATGATGAAATTTAGTTTGGAGTGCTGTGAATTGATAAGTGGAATGTGGTTGTGAATTGTGATGATCATAGGTTTAATGATCAAGTGCAAAGAGGCTGAAATTCTGGATATAGAGGACTCGAACGGTTTGAGAAATGGTTTGGTGAAACAGTTCCCCAACCCGTTCTGATTTTTGCACATTCTAGTGTGGCCAAACGGTTTGAAGAACAGTTTAGCCAAACCGTTCCCCAAACTGTTTCAATTTTGCACAGTCCAGAGGAGCCAAACGGTTTGATGAACGGCCTGGCCAAACCGTTCCCCAAACAGTTCAGATTTGATATCTAGACAGAATGACCAAACAATTTGAAGAACGGTTTAGCCAAACTGTTCCCCAAACCATTTGACACTGTTCATCACACCATAAATTTAATTGTTTGAAAGTTTATTGAATCCAATGATTTGTCTATTTGTTTGACTATTTATTTATTTGGTGTGGAGATAAAATTTATCAAATATGGATTTACATTATGGCTAAACATACATTTGCATGAGAGTTGACCATTTTGGTTATGTTGCTTACTCAGTGTCATAACTCACGCGTTTTATACCTGCCACGCTCAGCAGGAAATCAAGGAGAGTAAATTTTGGACGCGAAGGTGGTACGTGCTGCTCTAGTTAGAACTTGCTGTGAGAGAATTTGAGGTTGGCGGTGCACTGTCTAGAAATGTTTATTTATGTACATGACAGATCATACATAGTGCATTACTTGTATTTTGACAGGTTATGACTGAAATAGAGTCCTTCTGATTCTTTTTCTTTCCTAACCTAAACCCTTTTGTAACCTGTTATTGAATTGGGCCTGGGCCTTCACAAACTTTTGTAAATGTTTTGGTGAAATGAATTGCGTGTATTCATTGAAGATGTGTTCAATCTTATTTCTTCTATTCTTATCCCCTTTATACTTGACTCAAATTAATTTATAACAAAACTTGATTTCCAAATTTGAGTATCACTTGAAGGGAATGGAAAAGAATACGTAAGTGATATTTGAATTTAGGGGTCACATTTAGTGGTATTAGAGCCCAGGTTTTAAAACCTCAGTTCCTGACATCATGGGTTTTACTTGGATTTTTTT